>JAPSGF010000014.1:9595515-9734400 GCA_035772895.1 Perdix hodgsoniae | reverse complement strand
GGATCGGATCGGATCGGATCGGATCGGATCGGATCGGATCGGATCGGATCCCCGCACGGGGCTGCCGGCCGGGTGTCTCCGACCGACCAGTGCCGAGCGGAACCGCGTCGGAACAGCAGCAGTTTCGGCGTGGCTGGTCGCATTAAAAATGATGGAAGCAAAAAGCAGCGCGATGTGCGTCCCTTCGTAAAATTAAACCGGCGAACAAACGGCTGAAGTTTCGCAGCACGTCGGTGCCGCCTCCCGCCCCAAAGCCCCGCACCGCGCTGCCAGCTGCGCGCACGGCACCGCGCGGAGGGCAGGAAGGGCCGCCCGAAGGACGCGGTGTGTCAGAGCAGGTGCCGGGTCTGGGTGCGGGTGACTGTAATTAACTGCCCACTGCCCCCGAAACCGCGCCTAATGGATTACTTCGGTGCCCTTTTCTGCCGTACTTACTGGTTTTCTAATTTGGAAGATCCTGTCTGATGATAGCAGTGAAGTGGGGGGGTGTTCCCAATCTGCCCATACAGTGTCTCTCTGAAAGCACAATCAAGCCAAATCCAAAGGTGAAAAACACGATCTGATGGGGACAGTTGCTCTTCCTAAACACCAGGGAAGCAGAATTGCAGAGGCAGGAGGAGTGGTGTTGCACTGCTGCTGGCACTGCTGGGCACTGTGCATCCTGCGGTGCAACCATCAGCTCTGCTGCAGCCGCTCCATGCACAGCACACTGGGATCCACACCAGGCCCAAACACAACACATGCCTTCAAACAGGCTCACCATCAGCATCACAGCCTTCAAGGCATCTCCAAGAAGAGAGGAGAAAGTGCTCCTATAGACCAAGACAACACAAAGACCTGTGACCATCCATTTACGGTCTGGCTCACCTTTACTTTGGGCAATGGGACCATGTCCATTTTTGCCAGCTGTGGTTGATGGCAGACTCATGGGCCAAGAGCACAACTTAAATTCTGCACTGCCAGACTGCACCAGCTGCACACATATCGGATTTGCTGGCCGCGCAGTATAACAAAGTGAATTGTTTGAAAATAAAGCTAGAGAGCTTCAAAGTATTCTTGAATATTTTTGATGGATAGTCTACACAGCTCAGGAAATTGATGGATAATTTTTATTCAGAGCCATCAAATAACTGTGCATTGTAAATGCACTTAAGCAAATCTACTGACAAATGCCAGACAGAAGTGCCTCCCATGTGAGATGAGAAGAGCGTTCCTTCTCAAAAGCAGAGAGAGGAGCGTGAGTGGCACCAGCTGCCTGGACAGCTTTCCTTGGGCCTGGCGAGGCCGTGGGCCCAGGAGCTGAACACCATCACCATGAGCTCTGAAGAGCTGCAGGCGTCAGGACCTCATTCTGGTCCTCTTTGCCTTTCTGAAATGGGAGGCACATTGAAAATGATGCCACAGAAGTCCTATAAAGCAGAATTCAATCTGGCTCCAAACCACATTAATTTATAACCCATAAACTTCTGAGTGTTCTGCATACAGATGGGAGCCTCAGCAAGCAAGTGGGGGAATCAGACTTCCTCTTTGACAACGTCCTCCTCAACCCTGTACTTCCAGAGGGGATGTAAAATCCGGAAAGGACAATGCAGGAGGCACAGCATCCATTTATATAACCATGCTATGACCAACGACCTCTAACTGCTTGTAGTATCCTTGCTCTGTTGCCAAAGAAAACAGTCAAATATAAATACGTAGCAGCATAACTGAACTAATTTTTTCCTGTGCTACAATGGTTCAAACCAGTAAAAGTAAAAAAGGCAGAACTGAGATTCTTGAGAATTTCAAGATAGGAAAAAAAAAAAAAAACCACAAAAATGGAATAACTGCACTGCACAAAATCCTAAGAATAAATTCAAGTGAGAAATTACACAGAAGTTCAAAACACAAAATGAAGTTTTCTGATTTTGACATTCACGAATAAGAGCAGCTCAGGGGAGCCAGGCTGCTGCAGAAAGAGTGAACCTGGCTACATGGAGATGTTTGAGAGCTACCACTGAAAATTTCTGATGCTGCTCATGTTCCATAAGACTGTTGGCATCAAAGGAGAAGTGGGTTTATTTGTCCTAGAAAAGTATTACCACGGTTACCACTTAGCAGAGAGGTGATGTTCTAAGAAAGTATAACGATTCTGAGTTGTCGAATTTGCTGTAAAATCCTGACCGATGAGTGGCTGAACTCTTTTTTGCCCCTTCACAGACACACACACTCAGCCTGGGTGTGTGTGAGGGGCCGTGGGCTGACCTGCGGCGATGGAAACAAATTACCTGCTTCTGTTCCAGTACATCTTTCACTTCAGAGTACCTATCCCCTTTTTCTCCTTATGACATCGACACAGTCTGAAACTGAATCAAGTACAAGGAAATAAATGAAGTTTAGAGCAGTGTTAATAAGCAATATCCTTCTCTCTCCTCTGAAAAGATTACGGTCCATCTGGTGAAGGAACAGTACTGGCTTATCTGAACTCCAACTCACAGGCTGACTCATAGGCACTTTAGAAGCACATTCTGTATTCAGCGAAAGACTAAGTTATTTCAGAGTGAAGATTTGCATTTTTCTTAAGAACAGCCACGTCCCTACTGCATCAAAATTGAGACTGCAAATATGTTATCGCAGCGAAGGGAATATCTGGAATGAACTGATTTTTATAAAGATGGGTATCTTTAATATACTGTCTTCTTCTCTTAGACAAACAAAACCTGAAGATTCACTTATATGTGCTCATTTTATATCTTTCTTCTCTCCAAGTTACAACAGCCATGTTCTCTCTTAGCAGACACACTGGCACAACTGATGTCCATGGAGATGTCACCACTGTGTGCAAGAAACGCCTCTTTCTCCAGTCCTCCTGTACACCCAGCATTCTGTACATTCCAGCAAGCTATTCTGAATCTGCTGTAGTTTCTTCTCCCTTCTTAGCAGTATGGGAACACAAGTTTTGGTGTCACTACAGATACGCAGAAATCTTTTTTTTTTACAGCAACATTTCATTCCAATAACAATACTTAAAATTAGCAGCATGAACAAACCTTATTTTCATTGCTGGATCACTGTAGTCAAAGAGATGAAAAACAGGTACTTTTCTGGGTTCGATTTATATAAAACATGTAATGTGTATGTGGAATATACAGTACTTCGTCCTCCACTTCAGGAACCGAGGGAAAAAGGAAGAATTACTTCCTCTGACATCATGCTAAATTGTCCCTTTTTTCTGTATAATCCTTTCCCATATATAACATTTTACTACCAGTGAGGGGAGCTGCCATGTATATTTACTTTATATACAGCCGTCAGTGCTGCGACAGCTTTTTCTTTCAGCCAGTGGTCCAGGATAATCACGAAAGGATTACCCATCTGTTCTTGCCATGTGGCATTGTGCCTTCAATAAGGAGATACTGCAGTTCACAGCTTCCTACAGTTCTTTTTTCTGATGTTCTCTCATTAACTAAAAATTGTATTATTATCCTTCTGAGTTACTAAGTTGGAAAGTCTGGTAGACTCATGAAAGTGACCTACTTTAGGTTATCTAAGTTAGAAGCAGCCACTAACTGTTGCAGATTGCACTTCCTTGCGATGCAGAAGGACCTTGGTTCTTGGGCTTAGGCCTTCATTCTGGATTTTGCTTTTCTGTCTTATTTTATTTTTGTTTTCCCACTTAATGGGAAAAGAAGAAAATCAAAGGGAGCAAAATTTAAAAAAAAAAAAAAAAGAGAGAGTGAAGAATTTGGATGGAGAATGACATGAGATCACGTTTGCACGATTAATCAGTTTTTCAAAACACACCAACAGTTTTTGGAACTACATTTACACAATGCCATACCAATGCAAAGTGGGTGCAGAGATTTCTACCACCATGAGAGATTTCCCACGTGTTTAATCTCTTATTTGAGACACCATTATCATTTGCCACAGGAAAAACAGTTACAAAGGAAACAGGCTTTATAAAGATGATTTCAATACTTTCTCATTTTGCCTAAAACTGAAAGATCTGATGTAGTCTTATAATACATGATTTCTCATTTTAGTAGCTTTTGAATTTGTAGAACTAGGAACATACTGTAAATACTTATTTTGAACATAGCATGGGGAAGATTATGGGGAAGGCGAGACATCCTTTACCATCTTTGAGAATTATTTTTAGTGAATCTAGCACTTACTTTTGTCTATGCCCCAGATCTTCTTTCACAAAAAAAGAACCTCCGTAAATAGGAACAGAAGATGTGAGATTCATACAGAATTCAGAATCAAGAAAACATGTTGCTAGAGAGAATAAGCCCAATTCTTTACAAGATAAGAAGGCGGGTTCTTGAAGCCGTATGGAGACAGGAGCCAGAGGAAAGTCCTCATGAACCAGCTAACTAACAGCAGTTTTGTAGTGGCAGACAGTGGAAATAATCTTCTACATCTGGATGTTCTCTGCCTCATTATGATTTCTGCTTTGAAGAACTTCATGACTGGGAGGGAGAGGAAGCAGGAAATCAATTTATCCACATCAGCAGCATCACACCAGCTGCCTGTGACCCACAGAGCCCCGCTGCTGACCGTGCTTAACAGTGGCTCCTACTGACCACACGTAAGGAGTGACCAATTGCACACATGCAATCAGTGGTTGGTTTGCTGCTTGGCATGCCCACAGCTACACACATCACATACATGCAGAGCTGGCCAGGTTGTGCCACATCACAGCACACGCTGTTGGAATCACCTTTGAGGAACACATGAGGTTTCGTGCCCATCATCTTGTTCTGAAAACTGATGTTTAGGCCATGTAGCAGTGCTGCAGTTGGAATGACTCTTCAGCAAGGGCCTCTGGAGGTAATGGCTTGTTTGTTCTCTATGGTCTCATGAAGGAAGACCGTAGGTGAGGTAGTAAGTCCTGCAGCTTCTGCTCCCTTCCCATCTGCCTAAGAAGGCAGAGATTACCTGTATGACCGCAGATCTACCTGATCCTGAAGAACTATTAAAATATTTTACTCTTTTATGACCCAAATAAGCATCTGGAAATCACTGCAAACTCAAAGGATTAGGTTTTAGCCCAGAAAAGCACTTCAAGACATATGATCCCTGAATTTGGTGGTGTATGCAAGGGCTTGAATAAAATGTGCTCTTACACACTTTGCTGAGTTGATGCTTTAAATAACAGTGCCTTGCACATCTATTTAAAATATTCAGACACCAAACTTGGCTTCAAACAGAATGCAACCACTGATCAACAGTGATTTCTCAGGCTTATTTTTTTTTTGTTTGTGTGTGTGTGTGTGTGTGTATTTATAAAATAATTGTATAGGTTTTTGAAATTCTTCTCCCACCCACAATTCAGAAGTGTTTTCTGGGTTGCTGTTTGCTAGCAAGTGTGAGAGTTTTTCTTCCTGCAAATTCATATGCATCATTTCCAGATGAACTTCTGTCTGTGTCTGAACTAGGAAACTGCCCAGCTCAACAAGAGCTTATGCAGCATATCTGAGAGACACCTTCTTCCTCCGGGGCACACCTACCAAAGAAATCCATAGAAAGTCAAAACAGAGAGGGGAAGTCAGCATCTCTTCCTCTCTTCACTTAGCAGTGGCCTGCTTCACCTTTGCTTAGGAGATGACCTTTAGTAATTAATTTGACTACCAGGAAACACCTTCACATTTCACACAGGGGCTGTTTCTGTATCCCAGGTCTGTGGCAATGCCAGGACCGAGCTCATTCAGCCCATCACCAGATCCCACAGAGAGCACTGCAGGTGCTTGGATGGCAGCAGTGCAGGGAAGTACACAGCATGGTCATGTTGGCTCTCTGGGAAGCAAGCCACGGCCAGTTCTTCGCACAGGTTCTATGTGTGAATTTGCAAGCCTGTTTGTTTGAATATACAGCCCTACATTTAATTTGTACAACTATTGCTAAAAGATTGTTACAAATACACTCACGAAGAGCAGATTGCAGTTGTCTGGTAGCACAGGTTGATTGCATTTCCTTGCCTTAATTCCCTCACCTCGCGATGCGCACCCCTCCGTCTCATCACAATTACCGTTCGCAATCACGGAAGGAATGCCAAAGGCACAGCTGGAGTCTGAGCCCTTCTCCCTTGGAGCCCTTCTCCCTTTGAAAGGAGCCCATCCAAGTCACTCCTTCCAGTCACAGGGTAAAGGCCAGAGAGAAACTTTTTCACCATTTTTAGTACAGAACTTTTGTGTAACTGAACAGAGATATTTGTTTGACGTGCTGCCAATCTGACATCATTATTAAGCATTAAAATGGAAGCAGAAAAGTGTGCAATCAGTTTGTTGATGATCAGTTATTATTTATAAAATGTATTGAAGTGGGTAAGGTAATTTGCTTGTTAGTCAGCAGATAGGCTCATTTCTTCTCAATTCCTTTTCAGACAAGCAGATCTCACACTGCCATTACCTTTCACCCCCAGCCCACCAGATTTCCACAGCTGTTGATAAGACTGTGGTCTGGCTGTACACAGCATTGAAACATCTCAGTGGCCACCTTCTTGCCTGAAAATGAGCCCACTATTTTGATAGCTCATTCTGCTAGATAAACTCCACTTCAGCAGATTATCATCTCTGTCTTGGATTTACCTGAGCGCAGATGGAAAATGCAAATGGGATCTAACATTTTTTAAGCTCCATGTTATGAAAGAGGCCATGTTATTATGCATTTCATGCATTAGTCTCTCCTTTGTGCTGCACGTAATTGGCAGAGCTTTTCACTGACAAAAACTACCTGACCAAATTCTCTTCTCACCCCTGCCCTGCAGAAATCTGCCTTAAATTAATCTATATTAGGAATAATATTCATGTTGGCTCTGTGCTCATGTGAAAAATGTGTTTAAGAAGCTCTAGCAGATACAATTCTTTTCTCTTTACTTTGTTCCCTGCTGTTGTGGTCTCTCATGGGATTTTTTGAGGAGTGGTTAAGTGATCTATATTGAGAAAAGCAAAGATAATAGGAGCTCTATTCATGGGTTAAACACTTAGCTGCTTTAATACAAGATGTGTAGGAGCAGCTCCTAATGACATTCAAATCTTGTTATTGCTGTGCTTCATTGTTGGATATACTTGGTTTTGTGGCAAGAAGCAATTGTCAGAGATGGCTGTAAATCCTGAAGAGCAAATAAATCCCTCAGCATGTAGAGATGATGCCTGACTCTGCTCTTACCACAGTGTGCATCTGTGGACCTCACTGCTCTTGCTCCTGACTTACGCCAAGAAACCAAGGGCTTGTGCCATGCCTACCATCACATCTGACTGTAAGGGTGTCAGCTCTTAACATCAGATTGATGAACAGCTTCTAAGCCTTCTTTGCAGAAGACTCCTGTCTATTCATAGTGTTTTGGCTTGTGAGCATTCCTCAAAAAACATGAATGTGGTGAGCTCTGAGCCCTCAGTATTTCTGGGTTTCACCTTCCATTTATTTTTCTTACATCCTCCATGGCTTGCTAGCATCCTCTCCCTACTCTATACTAGCAGATTTCTAGTATCAGCACAGATTACAGCCGAGTACAAATAAATAATTTTACTGCTCTCTGTGCCTCTAAACCCAATGAACCATCTTTTCCACAAAGGAAAGTTGTAGTAAACATAGATCCAGACGGCATAACACAACAGGCTTGGCTTTATTCAGAAATCCATCAAAGACTTTACAAATATTAGAACCTTAGGCAAAATGTGAAGAAGGAACTGCTTGAAAGCCAGGCTCATGTTCATAAAACAAAAGCTAGCTAGATTAATGGATTAACAGCTCTACTGATATTAGTTCAATTTGTTTTGCACACAGAGTAAGAGATTGCAAAAAAAAAAAAAAAAGAAAAGAAAAAAAGTGAGATAGAGAATCACTGGTTGATTGAATAGTATTGTGGAGCTTACTCCTGATTAAGGGCGAAGTATTTAAAGGTGCGCAAGTGAATCCAAGTGCCACTGAATTTCAAGAGATACTGAATGCACTTAACCATTTAAGTTTCTTTGTTGCTTAAGAAAATGTTAATTTGGTAGATGGAATGAAAATACAGGCATTTATTAGACTTCAATTTTGCTGCTTAAAATGGCAAAATAACCTGCTAAATGATCATAGGCAATTTCTCAGGTTCATGTGGTACAGTACCAAGTGTTCTTGGTGTCAGAATATCCTTCAGAAAGGTTGTGCCACACAACTGACTGTAATCACTGCACTTCTTAAGCAGCCTGAGTAATGCCTGATTTGGTGGTGACAAAATGAGCCATTCTACCATATGAGGTCTGCCATGCAGATAAAGTGTTCCAAAGATAAAAGGACAAGATCCAGTGGATCCCTCCAGATCAAACATATGAAAGCTGTAAGACTGCATTTATATTACACTCAACATTCTTCTTGCACATTTTCTTCATCATTGCTAGCTTGGATTATGATAGAATCTTTTAGTCTTGCGTGTCCTTATAAACAAAATATTTTGCTAAAAATTAATTATGATGAAGCTGTGCATCATATGGATCTTATGTTTGGAATGAATCACAGACACAAGCGCCAGCTTAGGACCAGGTCCTTAATACATCTTTGCTGTGAATAGTGTAATCAGAGCAACGGTTTTAAATGCTTCTTCCCATCTTTCTCCCACTTCTAACTTTCAGATTCAGTGTATTTGTTCAAGTAGCAAAGTCATCTCCTTACAAACATTAGATGGAGACTCATGTTGGAAATCTAAAGTGCATTGAAATAATCTGTTTTGTTTACTTCTTATTACTGTCTGACTGAGATGAAATCACCAACTGTATCACATGTTAAGAGCACACGTAGGATAAGTTGAGGTACTACAGCTGATGTTACAAGATGCAAAGAAAAGTTATGCTGAACTAAACTGGGCTGTAAATCCCCATTACTATGTCTGTAATTCATGCAGGGCTAGCAGGGTCTTCTGTTTTTGTTTAGGCTATTTAGCAGAAGGTTAATACTGAACTGAGAAAGTCAGCATGGATAGAGCATGTAACTCATCACACATTGGTGTGACAGCCTCCTCCTGAAGGTGCAGTCAGCAGCATCAGTGCTGGCCCAGGGACAGGGCTGGGGATGCCCATCATGTCCCCATCTAGCTGTCCTTGTGGGAGGGGGACCATCAGTGTCTGTCACCACCTCCTGATGGAGAGAGTCCCCTGAACACGACTGCAGGAACACTCCTACTGTTCTTCAGGCAAATCTGCCTGCAATAGCTCTGATCCATTTAAAAAATGTCTGAAGTTACTCAGTTGACTGCTGTTTGGCAGCACTTTCACAAACTGCTCTCCATTGCTGTGATAGCAAAGAGCATTTGAGGAACTGTGACCTCGTCCTCTGATACAGCTGGATCAGGAAGGAAGTACGAAGAAGTGAAAAGAGCAGCTCCTCCCTGGGCTTCTGAGTAATTGTGTAAAGAGGCTAAAGTTAGTCTTACCACAGAGACATGAAAACCAGTACTGTGAATGAGCAGGAACCCTTCAGCTCAGCCGAAGTTCAAACAGCAACCTGAATGAGGAACCTAACAGCAATCTGAAGCATCTTCAACCCAGAACAGTAACTTCGACTTCACAGCAAAACCCCAATATTATGGAAGCTATCAAAACCTTTGGGAGAAAAAGCTCTGTGCCCCTTCTTGAGTCTCAGGAAATGTCCCACCTCCTACCACACTATTCTTCCAGAGCAGTCTCCCCAGCTGACTTTTTTTACCACTATGACAAGATGCTGTTTACACCACTGCAACCACACATCAGAATCAGAACCTACCGTCAGATAACTTCAGCTGTAGTGCTTTCAACAGCAGTGAAAATTTAAACTGACATGCAATATCATGGAAGTGCCATAAATAATTAGAAAAGAGAATTGCATAACATATTTGTCCTTAGAGTACATTTATGTGTTTTGAAAACATTTCAAGTTGACAAAATAGTTGTGGACATCTCAAGATGATATTTTTTTCAAAACAGATCAACAGTTCAGCTGATTGAATTTTGAAATATTTCTGAAGATAGAAAAGAGGCGAGAAATCAAAAAAGAAGAGTGGGATGGCTAGGTCAGCACCAGGCAGTGGAGATACTTTGGTGATGAAACATCATACTTGGGTGAGCTGCTCCAGCCACTGAAGGCAACTTCAGGCATGGTGAACCCAAGACCTTCTGCAGGCAAAGACCTCACCTAAGACTCAGACCTAACCCTGTGTCAGGAGACATTCCCATAGCTGCATCCAAAAAATAGGGGAAAAAAGAAAACTTCCATTTGCTAAACAACATTAGATCTTGGCAAGGAAAGTGCTAATACAGGTAAAGCTAAAGTCAACTCTCTTGTGTACAGTTGTCCCACTCTCTGAATAAATTACTGCATGTGCCAGCATACCGAAGAGCTGTCTTGGAGGTCTGATTAAATGCACTTTTTCTCTCTTCCCCAGCATCACCAGATCAGGGCAAAAGATTGGTTTTAAACCTTTCTGCTGCTACTGGCACAGGAGCAACAATAACTCAGCCCCTGCATCTGGGAAGTGAAGTGCTAACAGCATATCAAGCAAAGCAAATTACTTCCCGACTGAAGCAATGAGGCACCCAGGAGGGTAGAACAATAAAAACTTTATCCTTGGCCTGTTGCTGAGCTGATGTAGATTTATATTGCCTCTTGTGAAAAGCCAGTGGGCAAACTCTTTACCTGGGTCCTTAATGCTGGAGAGGGTGATGTGACACAGCCTGACTGCATGTCCCAGAATGCCAAAAAGTCATAAATGAAAATGTGCATTATACACCCTGGGCAAAATATTAGTAAATATTAAGGTTAATGGCCTTCAAATATAATGTAAGACTGTCATAAAGAGGAAGTCAGTAAATTGTTCTCTGAGCCCAAATGAAGGCAAAGCAAGAAAACTGCAAGAACTGAGATTTAAGAAGACATGAAAAAGTGTTAAAAAAATCAGTAAGATTGTCTGGGGAGGTGGTGAACTCTCCACAAACCCAAGTTAGACAAATAATCTGCCAGGAATGGCAGAAGCACTGCTCATTTTCCTGGAGAGCAAAACAAAACTCCAGGATCCCTTCCCACCTAATATTCCATGATCTTTACAAACATGAACTTGGGTGAAAGGATGGGAGAAGAGCCCCGGCCAATTCCAAACAGATGAACTCCATGTTTCCCTTCTGCACATTCTAGAATGCTAGAAATATACGTTCCCAGCAGTTCCGTATTAACAAATGGTAGGATTTTACTGAAAGGGTATAAAGGAATGATTGCAATAAGAATGTCCAAATCACAGCTTAAGAAATGTTTGCCAAGAGCGTTTGTTGGATGAAAGTGGCAGTGGCTGCACGTGGGGCTGCACTACACATCAGTTCCACTGTTGGCCTTGTAGGCATCTCCTTGGTGTAGACAGGATCCCGACTCGGCCTGGGGCCGACTGAGGACATGGCTTTGGCTGCCAGCTGCACCTCTGCCTCGCTCACAGACACCTCACCGTCACTGCTTCCCTCTGCAATTCCTGGGGATCGCAGCCATTAAAGCGAACAACTGACTGCAGCTTTTGGCAGCCAAATTTCAGCTTCACTGCTGTCAGAACTTCAATTATCGTGGTTGGGCTATAATTTTCAGGCTGGTAAAACCTCAATTGTCATGTTTGGAGTTTCTTTAATGTTTATGCTAAATGCGTGAGTTTGATTTGAATGGCAGTGGCTGAGGGCTTTGGCAAAGAACTTCATGTGTTGCACCAAAACCCTGTTTGGCCTAGGGTGGCATTACAATAGCAGATAAAGAATGTGATTTTTTATCCAGAAGTAATTTGTAACAGACTATTTTCCAAAATAATTCTGCGTACAGGATGAACCAAGATAAGAGCCAAATGATCTCTGCCTCTCCATTCAGACTCAGAAAACATATGGAACTGAAAGAGGCTGATCTGACCCATATTACCAACTACACTGTGGATGAAGGAAAGGGGTGGATGCAGCACTGTTACCATCACAGGTAGGCAGGCCTACAGGTGAAGTACTGAAGTTTATTGTCAGGTCTGTCCAGGATCCTTACGTAGCATTGTGGAGCAGAAACATTTGTGTAGCAAACCCAACTGCAGCAAGAGCCTTCTGAGGAGCAATGAAGTAGGCTGCTGAAATCTGCTCCCTGTAAGTGGGGCAGTTTGGATTATTCAAAGACATCTGAACATCTGGAAAAGTCTGCGAAGTATCCAAGGAAGATATATTTTCTAAAATAAATGCTAAATTCAAACACTTATGGGGACGCATCACTTTGACCTCTATTTACTC
This sequence comes from Perdix hodgsoniae, assembly GCA_035772895.1. Classification (NCBI taxonomy): domain Eukaryota; kingdom Metazoa; phylum Chordata; class Aves; order Galliformes; family Phasianidae; genus Perdix; species Perdix hodgsoniae. The sequence goes on along the minus strand of JAPSGF010000014.1, from coordinate 9,722,170 downwards.
ATAGCTGCTCATATGATCATATGAACTAAGCAAATAGCTTAGCAAGTACCAAGTGTGTGAGGTTACGTTTTTACGTTTGAATTTGGGCTTTTGGTAAATGCGAACAATGGAAGAGGCTAACACAAATACATTGGTACCAGTTTACATGTCACTCTGTGGCAAAGAAAGGGAGGTTTGGGAATATTTGTCATTTCAACACCGGAAGGCCTTTGTTGTTAAATAAAGTGAGTGCTGATGATTTATCAGTAATGTTTGCAACATAAGTCTGAGAAACTGAAAGCTCTAAAGAAGACAAAGAAGAAATACAATATTTGAGCAAGTTTACTGTAAAATGAAGGGCTATTTTATCTCAGATAAATCACAATAAAACAAGTGGACTTCAAGTCTGATACTGAAATAAATCCAATTTAGCCTCATGTAATTGCTTATTTGATTCTCAAATATGACATGAAGCTAGAAAACAAATTGATATTCTGTCACTTTTGTTTCAGTAAACTTAACTCAAACAAGTTGCCCTTTAGATGCATCTTGAATGGAACAGTGCTTGATTTTCATCCCAAGGAAATCAGTGTATTAAATTAGTTTGAAAAATTATTATCCAAACCATGACACTTTTTCAGACAGTGTTGCGACAGCATACTAAAAAGACCAAATTTCCCCTGAGAGCCAGCACCACCACAAAAGAAGATGAAGCACTGTAGTATATCCTCTCTCTGGAAGAAAAAGCATCGGCACTAAAGGTAGAACACAAGCTCAGACGTATGCAGCAGACACAAACAGCAGAAGAGTTGTGTGCCGGGGCTGACTTCCTGCTCCCTCTCTCTTCCCAGACAAAATGCAGACAATTTTGTATTATTTTGATATGTTTCATGTATATGAAGAAGATACATAGACTCTATGCTATCTTAATCATTGTCAGGATACTGCAGCCAGCACTAGAAACCACAACTCATGATGATAAGAAATTGAAGGATGGGTTTTGCTTTGTTTTTTGTTTGTTTGTTTGTTTGTTTTGGATATACAACTATCTCTATATGCTCTTTAATCATTAAAATAAAAAAAAGAGAGAGAGAGTAGTTCATTTACATGAAGTTACTAAATTTTGTGTTACAGATATATATGCCAATAAAAAGATAACAAGGTCTGGCAAGTAAAAGGTGTGGCACTGTGTGCAGATATTCATGGTTACCAGGTTGTGGGAACTGAGAACATTAACTGAGGACCTCCAGAACAATCACCTTTTCAAGGATTCTATTAATGCGTGTTTTTACTGTATACAATAACCAAAGCTACCTTGATAATATTCTAGATGGGATTTAATACATCCTTTTCCCCCTGCTACTGTACTTGTAAACTCAAGGTAGTGAGTATTGCCAGTTTTCTAAGCTTGTCGAGACAGATCTCTAGGAGGATCTGTGGGTAACATCTGGATGACCCTTCCTTTCATCCCTACGTCCTCTTTGATCCTGAGCACTTCCATTATGGGATCGTTTCATTCAGATTCCACCACCACTATACATCTTTGGGGTTTTGTCCTGCACTCTCCTGGCATGCATTTTATTTGCCTTCAAATAACTTTAGCGCATTACATACTGAGGAGCAATAGGCCACCTTTGCAGGTAAAATATTTGTTGACCGAGGGACTGACAAAGCATTAGAAGAAGTACATAAGTGTGTGGTGTACCACAGTTCAGTTATGACTTCTTGTTCTGCTTTGCTACATGTGATGCTGTGAGAGCAGCACAAATCAGCGCTCTCCTGATGTGGTGTTGCTGCTGAAGCCAGCACGGGTACAGAGCAGCACAGCATGAGAAGATGTAGCTGAAGGCACTACAGCCCCACCTGACCCTGTGACTGCTCAGGCTCCTACATATTTTTGTGACAAACCTCCTTTTGCAGCTGCTAATAAGTCAGTGTCCTATTGCAGGCTGAAAGCCCTTAGCCTTGTAAGCTGTAAATGAACATAAAGCTGAAGTTCATACCTGAGCTGTGTCCAGACTTCCAGCTGAAGGCTAACATTGATCAGTCAAGGGTACAAAACAGGGAGCAGAAGGCTGTTACTGTATGAGCTCCAGAAAAAAAAAAAAAATTAAAAAAAAATCAATGCGTGTTTGAAATGGGAATCAATCTATTGAGGCTGGCAGATTGCGATGAGACCATGTATTCTCATTACAGCCCTATCTGCAGAACCCGGGGGCAATGCAGTGAGCTGACTGGGAGGGGAAAACAGCGGAGCGCTCAGCAATGTGCTGCAATAATGTCCAGAGGAAATGAAGCATGGCCATGGAAGTCCATATTGTGAATAAGCTACGCTCGTAACCTCACCATTGTTTTTTTATTATCATTATGGGTATTTTTAAACATAGATTTTACCAGTATTCTCTGTTGAAAAGCGTGTATTAAGCAGAAAATAATCTCCAGCTTTTGCTTCATCTGGTGGAACTTCAACTCAGTGAATCCAGGGAATTGCAAAGGAGGCAAAAGCAGCCATCCTACACTGTGCCTCAACAAGTACTTTTGTCCCCTACACATTCAGAAGCCACCGATCCCATGCTAAGTCTGCGCAGCCCAGACCTGCTAACAGCTGCTGGGCTAATTAGCACAGAAATGCTGTGCAGGCCCTGACACACCAGTGCAGGGCAGTGCCTTGTGTGTGGCAGTCCCAAATAAACCAAGCTTCAGCAGGACGTGGCTGCCCGGCTCACTCAGGCTTCTGCAATAATTCCAGTCTTCAGAGTTTTTCTCCATCCATCCCAGCTGCCTTCTAGCACTCTCCAAGGCTGTTTCAAATACAAACCTTTCCCTCCCAACCCCATTAGCTTTAGGTCTATCTGCAGCATCCTCCTGCCCACGACAGCCGGCCCCACACAGCCCTTCACCCACCACAGCAGTGCTGACTGCACAGTCCCTCCTTCTTCCACCTCTGAAACGTGCATCTGGAGATCGCTCCTCCAGCAGGTTATTTTTGGCACAAATATCCATCAAAAGCAGATAGTACTGAGGCATAAAGGTGCCACAAAATTCCAAGAGCGAGCAACAGCTCCAAATATTCAACACAAGTCACGTCACCTGTAATTCCCACGGGCTAATGAGACCTGGCAGCCGTGCTGCTGCCTTCACAGCCTGCAGCTCCCATGTTCCCATACTGACCCATCCCAGAGATTCAACGTGACCATCCAGAAACAAATATGGGATCGGGACTCTGAATCTTACTTGACTGTACTTTTAGCATTTCTTCTGTATTCTTGTATCACCACAAGTGCTGATTTGCACGATGACCAAGTAATTTAATCAAAAACCAGGAGGATGTTCAAACCAGAAGTATCTGAAATGCAATATGCTAAAATAAACAAATACAAGGAATGCAGTCGAGCTTTCTAGAACTTAGGGTAGAATTCTGCTGACAGTTACACAGATGTAAGCAGAGTCGTCCCACCAAAAGCAGGAAGTTGGCGTCGCTTTGCTCAGGATGAGGAACGAGGCCTTATGTCACAAAAACATCCTAAAAATCAAGGGGAATAGAGCCTGGGAAAGCAAGCTTGCTAAAAGTGGGTGGCTCATTCTCAGTAAATGCCCAATTCCAAAATGCAATCACTTGCTCCGGTCAGGGGCAAAGCAAACCATTTCTTCTTTTGCTCTTATTCTTCACAATTACTTGACACATGGATTTCAGCAGCTCGTGTCCCTGCCAGACTTTGTGCTTTGCCTTTGATTGCTCAAGCCCCAGTGACCCACGGGCAACAATCCTGTGGGAGGGCCACGAGAGCTTCGAAGAAATGTCAAGGCCCAAACATGAGCACTTCCAAGGGTGAATGCAAACTTCCATTTGTATTTGCACACAGAGTGACAGCCCTTTTACTTAGCACCATGGACTTATATGTGGAATAAAAACCTATTCTGATCAACCCTCATGCAGTGTATTACATTTACTATTTTTCTTCTATGCTCTCTACAATTCTTTCATCCCCATTGCCATTATGTTCATGACACAGAGAAATAACATTGATTTTTAAAGCTCTCGTTTTCTGCCTGGTTCAGTAATAAGATAAAAAGCGTAGAACTTAATTTCTTACCCCAAAATAGAATATCCTCAGCCTGCCTTACAACATATGGACTTAGGAAAAAAGGTGAAGCCACAAAGCCTGCTATCTCAGGAGAACTCACTTGAAATGGGGAGGTGGGGGAGCACACAACACACAAAGCACAAACCAATGGGAATAACACCAGGACCACATCTGCAGGAAGGAATGCTGTAAGAACTGGATAACATCATCCCTTGAGAATCACCAGATAGAACCCAGTCTAGAAATCACTGATCACAGGAGCTGTTCCAGCTTCTGCCACAATTAACACCCCACGACTTCCTTCTCCTCTATAAACATCCTTTAGTTCTTTCTGGAAAATGGAAGAGTACCACATGGAAGAAGTGTTCCTAAGCAGCATGCTGAGCTCCAAATGTGAACAACAATTAATCATTTATACTCAATTAATCATAATTTATAAGGAATGGCTCTGTTAATGCTTTTATGAACTACCTAACCCATTTGAAGAGATAGAGGCAGAATTTTGGTTGTGACTTGCTCTTAAGAGTGACAGCTAGAGTGTAGCTCAACAGCTGCCAAAGGCAGCAGCCTTCCCTCTACGGAGAGAGGAATTCTCAGAATTGCAGTAGGGCTGAGGAAAGCTCCGAATGAGAAGCAGAAATGAAAGTAAGTGCGGGCAGAGAGCATCATCTCCTTTCATGCAAACCCCACTGAATAACTGGTGGCAGGAATCTGATGTAATCCTGAGCCTTGGCTCAAGCTAGGAATGACTAACCTTAATTCTGCAAATGAACAATTTCCACATGAGACAACTGAAAGAGCAGGGAGGTGCAGCTCTGCCAGATGTTATTCTGGAGCTATTTTTATGTGACAGCCAGATAGCAAACCCTCTTGATTTAGGGGGAGAAGCTTTGCCTTCATGCTCTAATGTTTTGGGTACTCAGAACACGGAGCGGCAGACAGCCTGGCCAGATGCTCTACCCAATTCAAGTGCTGACCAAGAGGAAACTGAAGTGAGAATCGTTAATGACGTCTACAATTTAGGGACCTGGAATCATCTTCTGTGCCACAGGACGCATTTATGGATATTAGAAAGCTGGACTTTATGGTTCACACTCTCTCAGCTGTATAAGCTGAGAAGAACAGCAGTAACCTAATGAAACTTTGAAATCCTTTGGCCAAATTCATGTCAGCATCCATCACACATCTGTGGAGATATTTTAGAACTTCCCAGCAGATATTCAAAGAGTGTTAATGATAGGCAACACATAAGAAGTACTGTAGCAAAAGAAAAAGAGAAGGACTCTGATGTGTTTCTACCAATAAATCTGGTTCATTCATCCACGCCAATTAAAACATAAAGGCAAGATGGAACATATGTATTTCAACATTCTTGCAACATCATTCTGAACCTCTCCCTCCAGATTTCAGCACTTTCCAGCCAGGAGGAGTTCAGCTCATTGTATTCCAGCCTGTCAGAGCCGCAGTTTGGGGTGTTTTCTTTTCTTTTTCTTCCCCCTCCACCTTCTCACGTTAACAGCTGCTTTCCATCCCAAACCAGTCAAACCTGCCGTGGAAAGCTGAGCTCAGCAGGACCACTCTTGGGAAAATCTCTTGGAAAACTATTAAAACAAGTAATTAGGGTCCTTTCATCTTTTGCATACCGACTCTTAGCTGTAATGAACATTGTGAGAGCGGGAACTCGTGGAGCTCTACAGAGCAGCCAACAAAGGACGGAGAAATAGTTAAGCACGGGTACAAATGGATGTGGACGGGTGCTACAGATATTACGAAACCAGTTACGTAGAGCAAGCCTAGAGGTGAGGACGGAAAGCAACCAATCAACCAACACTGAAACGCCAGGGTAGGTGCGGGCTCGGTTGAAACCCCCGCGCCGCCCGCGCCCCGCAGCCTCCCGCCCCGCGCTGCGCCCCCGCCTGCCGCCAGGTGGCGCCACAGCACTGGCGTCGGGGGCGGCGCGGGGCGCGCGTGGTCCGTGCGGGCGGAAATGGGACTGGGATGGGGATGGGATGGGGATGGGGATGGGGATGGGATGGGGGATCGCAGCGTGGGTGTGCAGCTGGCCCAGCCCGGAATACGCGGCAGCACTCGATAGCTCTGTCTCCTGCGCGTTTAAACCTTCAGAAAGCACTATTGCTGCTCACTGCAGCCTGATGACCTGCCTCCTGAGTCGTGGAATTGCTGAGGTTAGGACTTTTTTAAACTAATTTAGGGAGAGATGATGAAAGAGAATGATTTAAAGCTCATAAACAGATTTATTATTATTATTTTTTAAATCCTCTTTTGTAACTGAAACCCAAAGGAAATGGTGCATGGTCTTCACCCATTGGTGCAGTCAGACCTGTCTATCACAGCAATAAACAGCAATAACATTTCAGAGCACTTTGTAAAAAGAACATGTAGGTTGCATTCCCACCTTACCATCAGGAGAGCTTGGATGCCCAGGGTGGAGCAAGTGACCCCAGATACCCCAGCCAAAGACAGGAACCTCGAGGTGTTCTGCAGCACAGGGTGTTGCAGTGCTGCTCCTCCATCGGTGAGATGGAAAACCCCCCAGGGAACTGGTTACCTAGCTTCCAACTCTGCAATGCTCACACACTCCTTCCTGCCCATCTTCATCACTAAAAAGACTCCTCTCTCCCTCCCGCTAACCTGACAGAGAGGTGGGAAGGCTGAAGGCTGGGCACGGACCCAACTCCTGCCCAAGGCCAGCAGACCTCTGCCCAGCCCCACACGTTTCTGTGCTGCTGGGGGGTTGCTGAGCACCGCCTGGGTGAGAGCAGAGCCAACACCGGGCGCAGGGCCTCGTCTGCAAAACCAGGGAATGGTTCAGCAATGACAGTGCCTGCAACAGCCCGGTCCTGAAAAAATTCTCATGCATGAGTAAGTTTACTCAAATTCACAGTCCCACAGAATCCAATTAAACAACCCAGGAGCATACAGCTATTCATGTATTCACAGATACGGACAGCTGGGCCCGGCATTTATTTTGGGCTGGTGCCAGTTACAGTAACCATCCCTTGATCTGTATTTCATTTCTCAGCTATACAATTAAAAGTTAAATTCAAACCATCCTACTCCCCGCGGACTCACAAGGATGAAACTTTTATAGGTCTTTAAATACATTATGTATCAACTACTTGTGTCTGTTTTCTAGCAGATCTCCCATGGACTCTATGGGGAAAGCACAAAACAATGAATTATGTATTCAGGATTTTGTGCCGATCTTTGTGCATAATTGTTACAGTGTTCAGAATAAAGGGAACATAGCTATTTGATAATTAATTATGCTGTAATTGCAACCACCTGGGAAAAACAGATAGCACTAAGAGGCAAACAGGGGTCAATAATATTAATATCGTTGATCGCTAATCTTGCATATACAAGCACCAATTAGTTAAGCAGAGTTAAACAGAGTCAGTGATAATTTGCATGAGGAATTCTGAATGTAGAGATAAACACATGGAAAGTAAGAGAAGTGATGTTACCAAATCAAACTGAAACGTGATCTATTTTCCTTCCTTCAGGTTACACTTAAGGGATTATCACGGGGCTCTGTGCACTCTGGAAGTTGAGCTCACCTCTGCATTATGAGCCCTGTAGAGCCACCAAAGGCCCATGCTGGGCACACAGAGGGGACTGGGCAGGAGAGGGCTGAGCACAGCTGGGGGGTGCTGCACCTGCATCTCCACCACCGCCTGCATGGCACTCACACAGAGTCCTGCACAGGGATGAATACCCAGAGCTTTGATTTCAGTGAGATGAAGGACCGTGCTGAGCACCATGTGCATGGAGAGCCATCTGGCTGGACCAGAGCTCAAAGAGACTGGGTGGGTGCTGCAGGTTTGATACTTCTTTTGCACATTCAAGCTGGCCACAGAGAAAGAAATAACTTTCAAAAAGCAGTAACTAACTAATGCAGGGATTTTTGCAGGGTCCAAGGCAACCCTCCAGCTGCAGCATTTATATATGCTATGCAAATGGCACTATTTTCAATCTAAGCTGTGCTTGGAGATACTGACTGTAAAGATACTGTAGTGACGTTTCTAGACTTCACAGCAGGCTCTGGGACTCCCACACGGTGCTTATACAAAAACATGCAGGAAGTCACAGTCATTTCACAAACAGCAATGAGAAACCTGTCTGTGTAATTATGGCATATTTGCAGAGAGATGTTTTCTCATTAAAGGCCCCACCTTAAGTGCACTGAATGAAGGGCATGCTGTCCTGTGTGATGCTGGGATCAGATCCGGACAAGGGGCTTGAGGCACAGCTGCCATAGTGACCTGCATATACCCGAGTGTCCCTTTGCTACTGGGACCCTTAACTCAAACTGATTACAGAAGCAAACACAGACACATACATCCCAGTCCCTGGGAGCATTATCCTCCCATGATAATTCTATCCTTGAGCTCTCTTGTCAGTTATCTGCTTTACAACAAGCCTACATCCTTTTGTACTCTCTCTGCCAAAAGGCAACGTTTAAAATGCTGTAAAATAAAACTGTGTACAAATTAAACAGTCAACACATTTTACTTCTGCTCAGTAACTAAAATACTTTCACTTCACTATGTAATCTGTAACTGCTGAAATGTTTCATGTCTGTTTATAAGCCTTCCTGTATTTTCTTCTCATTACTTCAAATACATTTTAAAAGCTTGTTAAGATAGATTTGTTGGTGTTTCATATCTAGCTGACTGTGCATGTTAAAGGCTTTGAGTGCAGCTTTCCTAACTTGAAATGCACTATTTTTCATGCTGCTTGTTAAAACACGCATTATTCCAACCATGTACATTAATTGGCTTGTCTAGGGAAACAGGACTCAGCTTATGAAGTCTGTCATCCTGCTTTGTAGCTTAATTAGAAAATAAAATTATTTTCCTTCCCCCTGGTCAAATTATGTGCAGTGTTGTTTTTTTTTTTCTTCCTCATGCTGCTGTTTTTAAATTCCAGGCTCAAGCAGTGGATACATTAGGTCCTACTTCCATGGCTGCTTCCGGGGCTGGTGGTTGATGCAGCATTTGTGGGTAAAGTTGCATTCACTGTGAGCTCCTAAAATGGGCTTGTAAGCACTTGAATCCGAGTATGTCAAAACAAGAACACATTTTAGCTGAAGTTAAAGGACTATTTAAGGTTTTGTACATTGACTTGCAGTGTGTTGCACAAACCCAGTCACCATACAGCACAGACAGGGCTACTGTGGGAAGAGATTCCATCCTGCTCATCATCACAGTCCACAGCTCCCTCCAAGGAAAAAATCTCTGCTCCCAAACCCTCTCTGCTGAAGGAGTCCCCAGGAAGGCTGGTGTTAAGGCTGCTCTCCAACAGTGGAACACTGGAGAACAGCAAGAACCTGAAGCACAACAAAACTTTTAAAATGCCTAAAATTACTGAAGCATTCGTCCTTCCTGATACACTGAGCCCTGCACACTTCAGAAGTTCAGGTGGTCCTCTGAACCATCAGCCACAATCTTGACCTCCAGGTAATTAATCAATACCCCCAATTATTAACAGCTCCAAAATACTTTTCTATAGCCCTTAAGAGTTTTTTAAGAGAGATGGAAAAGGGTATGTTTTGCTAATATGGTATTTTTTTCAGTAGATATGCTGTGAAAGGTCCGAACCACTTAGAAGTAAAAGCAGAGGATGTAAGGGAAATGTGATGCTCTTCTGGTTTACACAGAGCTGCGATAACTTTGGAGAGAAATTGAAGTTACCAGACTTCACAACACACTTGCCACTATACGCTTCACATTTTATCGCACACAACTTCATTACCTTTCACAAAAAAAGATCAATCGTAACTAAAATCAAAGTCTTACAGCAGACATCCCCTCCATAAAGGTATTCAGGTAAAAACTCATGATTTCAGGAAGTGATAAAATCCTCGAGGCTTTCCCTCCAGGCTGCACCACCCACTCCCATCCCTTAAGGGCAGGAAGGACATATGTGCCAGTTACTGGCATCATCTGTGACGAGGCATTCTGTTAGTGTTTTAGGAAATCTGTTAATGGGAAATTAATTGGAATCAAGATCAGTCAATTGCACAGATTTTCCCCTTGATTAACACACCCACTGATCGACAGGATGAATTACAAGTTGTGCTATTTACTGATGTAGCTGATTGCTGGGGAAATGTGCTGGTATGCACAGTGCAGTGGCATTTAACATGTCCAACAATCTGCCTGTGCCAGGAAGGGTCAGTGATGTTGCAGGGAATGAAATAACTGACCAGGAGGAGCTACTGAAGCTCAAGAAGGAGCAGATGACTTCTGCCTGCTTCACCCCCAGCTTAGTACTAAAGCCCGGAGTGACAGTGTGGTCTATGGTATTACTGCTTAAAAGCTGCACAGATGCAGTGCCTGGACTACCATGGAAGAGCATCAAGTGAAGAAAAGTCAGTGCTGGGCCCTCCCAGGAGCGCCGACTGCCACAGGAGCGCCCAGCAGCCTAAACCCCTCTCTTCTGTCCTTTCCATTCAGCTTAGCAGTGATGAGTTGGAAGGAGCTGCTGACCACTGGCAGAGCACTGTGCCAGGCAGGGTGCTGGTCTGGAAACTAGTAGATATGTGTGAGAAGGGGAATGTTGTGCTTGGGGAACTGTGAGCTTTTAGAGGCAGAAAGACACAAGGTTTTCTCTGCATTTAGAAATTTAAAGAAATTAGCCCCCAAACCACCTGTCTTCAATCTAATTCCTTATCACTCCATTCTCAAATCTGATGGTTTTCAGTGGTTTGTTTTTGTCCACTGTTGTCAGGCTTGCACTGAACGCCAGGCTCCTGCTGACCTTACCCGTGCATGGATCAGCCAGCTTTCCTTTCAGAACAGTGCTCACAGAGCAGTGAGGGCAGATACCTCCACCCTTCTTCTGTAAATGCCCACAGTCCACACAGAGCACTCTGGACAAATCAGTGACCAAAGCAGTGTCAGCTGTGACAAAACAGAAGTCTCTGAAGATTAAGCAGAAAAAGCAGTCTTTGAAATAGGCATTGAAAGGTTGAGTCTTCCTTTTCACTTATCTCGTTCTAAAGCTCCCTACGCTGGTCTGTCTCAGAACAGCACTGACCAGGGACTTATTTATCATGCATGAAAGTATTTTATTTCATCCTGGGGACTATTGAGAAAATGACTTGAAAACCATGCATAAAATAGTCAAGTTTCAAGTACGACAGGAAGAAAAAACAAAATGAATGATTTATGCCAAACTCAGGGGTCATATCCCTTCTCACCCACTGACCATCCCAAGCCATGTCTCTGGATGGAGCTATTAATCAAAAATACATCAAACTCCATTCAATCCGCAGGCATCAGAGCTATTTCAGCTAGAAACAATGAATCCATCCCTTCCTATCGGGTCATGGATAGAAACCACACAGTGCATGGAGAGTCCCCGGGATGAAATATTACTTTGTGGCAAGGCAAATTTGTGCACCTTTTCTTCAGTCATTCATACTGTTAGTAATGACTAGATGGGTGGTAGCATTTTTTACATCTCAGAAAACTTCCATGAATTATTCTGCACAAGAGTTGAAATCCCAATATTAACAAAATTAACAACTCACATGAACAGATTTTTTTAAAGACTAATTGCTGGGGCAGAACAGATTTTTAAGATGACGCAAATGAGAACACATCATCTCTTCCACTTTGGAGGATGTAAGGACAGCCTTTCTGTGAAGGGCACGTGTGTGGTTGAGGCACAGTTATGTACCCACACCACTGACAGCCTACCTTTCAGAAAGGCCGCTGGCCACCTCTATCTCTCCTGTACGCCATTTCCTATTCATTTTGGAACCGACACAGGGAACAAAGGATTTATCTCTTTCACTACTTGCTTATTATGTTCTTAAGCCCCTTGAGGAAAGCTGGCTGAGATGCATAAATGAGAACCCCTGTTCCAGGTGTCTGTGCACGGAGCTTTCTTTCCCCACTCCCAGGACAGATCTACAGGAGCATTCACCTTTCATACAGCCATCTGCCTGCTCCCCTTGCGGGTTATTCCTGCAAAGTAAGTTGGCATCTCTGAGCCACAAACACATCTGCATCTGGTACAGGTACCTTTTGGTGGACATCTGGGAACACCCAGGAAACTTTCAGGGATGTCTGGGGAGTAAGCAAGCTGCAAGCATTGCATACCTTGTGCAGAAGACACCGGACTCAATAGGCCTGAACTTCTCTCTAAGCATCATCTGTCCATCTGTCTGTGAACAGAGGGCGGTTCATCTTTTAGGCTTATATCATCTTTATCACAAATACGTAAGAGGGATTATTAACATAACAGCAACTGCTTGTCTGACCCCACAGAATTCTGTTCTGACAGCTTTACTTTTAACAGATACAAGGATTTCAGCTGTGATGCAGCACTGCTATATATAGTGTATCCTAGATGGCAATACATGTCCTCCTGCTTACTTACACATTATCCAGCCTCCCTTCTCTTGCAATGCCTTCCCAAGGTTGCAGTTCCAGTTCCAGAGCATTGTCCCCGTTGATGTGGAGAAGCTATGCCAATTTTTGCTGCCTGAGCATCAAATCATAGGAACACACAAGGTTTATAGAGCTCAAAAATAATTCCACAGGGAGCATAACACCTCCTGCAGTGCCAGCTGGTGCTATTTGCTGCTGTGCAAAATGCCTTCAGGCTTTGGTCTTGTCAGTCTCTGCTGTCTTTGCTAACTGTGATGCCAAAGATGATTCAGTGATGTGCTGAAAGCAATGAACATTGGAGGCCCATGGTCCCAGTGCTCAGCAATAAACATTTCCATTGTCTGGAGCTCCTGGCAATTCTAATGGAAGAGCTGAGATTCATGTCAGAGCAGTTCAGGCCAAGATGAATTGTGCTTTCACCAGACAGCTCTGATGCTCCAGGTCCTCTCCCCTCATGGCCACTGAGCAGAAACCCCAAGCCACCAGCCCACCATGCCTGGTATGGAGCCATCCCAGCCAACATAGACCATTTAATATGGTTCTGCTTTCCCTTCTGGTGCTTGGCAGACAAGGAGGGGCAGAGCCTTAGGTATGAATAATATTCTGCCCTGTCCTTCTCTCAGAAGAGATAAGCAGGAAGAAGCATGTAAAATAGCAAAGAGATCCATTTTTACACTCCAATTCCAGGCAATAGATCTGATTCTCCTTTTGCTCACACACACAAAAAATGTGTACCATTCACACCACTTTAGACTAATTCTAAATTCATACAGGATTTGTTCAAAACACTGCAGCCTGTCAGTTATATCCCACTACTATGTTTCATTGATCTGTGTGCTTGGAGGAGACCAAACAGGTATGACCTTACAAAATTCAAAAGGCAGATGATGTGGAAAGAAGTTACAAGACATGCTGTCTCCCCATGACAGGTGCAGGTGAGTGTTTAAAGCAATTCTGCATTTAGTGATTCTCTCCTCTTAGGTCATAAGATATTGGGTGGTATTTTCTCTTCAGATTTCCTTTAAGCAGATTTTTTATTTTTTAAATAGAGGCAGAAATCCCCGGTATTCTTTTTGACAAATGATTTCCATTGTAACCGAGAGAACAACAGGCTTTAACTGCTAATCTTGCATTGTTCAACTTTTCAACTAAAAAGTGGCAAAATCATCTCCTAATGGAGGCAGAAGCATTTCCACGCTAATTTGCTTCTGAATGACATAAAAAAGATGTCACAGGCAGCTTGGAGAAATAACTATTTAAGAAGTCTACCCAATTTAATACTTTTATTATTGTTTGCTATTTATGCAACAACACAGATGTCCCTGGTGTTTAACGGGGCTGCTCATCATTTATGTAGCACTTTACATTTTAAAGACCAACACAAACATTAACTGTCTAATCCTAGCAAAATCTCCGTCTGAAAGATGAGTAACGCTTCCTCCGCAGGCGGGGATCCCTCCATGCCACATCTGCACGTCTTGCCCCAGACAACCAGCTACAGAATGAGGCCACCAGCCCAGCCCCTCCCGGTGGCCCGGAGCAGGCAGTTCCAGGGGCCACCCATGCTGGGCAGCCAACAAGGCCCAACAAGAACGTGCTTGTATTTTAGCAGACTAATACAAGATTCCTAAGCCGCTGCCCATTGCCATAGGCCTTCCTGCCTCTCAAAGTGCTCATCAACGTGAAGCAACACCCAACAAAATCAACATGTATTTTCTATATGAATACAACATGCGCTCCTGTGCATTGTATGATGCAATACAACAGAACACAGCTCCTCCAAGTGCAGAACAAACAAATCTCTGTAATTGTAGCGTTAGGAACTCAAACCATGGACTACATGGAAACACATCTGAGTGCTTTATACCTGACCCAATTGCTAGAAAACAAAACTAGCCTTCCTATAGGCTACAGCCCCTCCAGAAACATGAAGCATCTTCCACATCATCACTGCCTCAGATCCAACCATCAGCTCAGACTCTGTGTCACATCCATCCTGCTCACCACTGAAGACCCAGTGGCTGTTCTTGCTTCAAGATCATGCCTGAGCTCCATGGCTTGATCTCATCGCAGCCTTCATGGGAAGCTGCTTTCCAGTGGAACAAGAAACACATTCTTTTTGTTCTTTTCTTTTCAGGCCTGTAAATGAGGAAGAGAAAACTGAGGTGCCCTTCTAGAACTGCTGCCTTGTATATTCAGTCAACTGAAAATTGCTTCTCGTTTCATATAAACACTAGTAACTTGAATTTCCCAGCTGTCATCTGATAGATATGAGCACTGAGAGAGAAAATAAAACAAACATCATGTATAAACAACCCTAGGGACTAAATTTTGCAGACTGCAAACATCAATGGTGTGCAATCCTTTGTTTGCTGAGGTGAGCAAGTACAGAGGGAGAACTGTACACAACAATTATGTTAAAACACTGCACAGCACTCCAGCTTTAAATATCTCAGAGGAACAAAACAGAAGTGTGAGTACTCTAGAATGAAAAGAGGCATTTTCAGTTCTCTTTGAATATGGAGAGGTGAGGGTCGCAAACAAGGCAGCCAGCCTGCAAGAACAACACTGCAACACCTGAGAGTTGCATTGGAGAGCTGCACACAGCCCTGGGATGCAGCCACTGCCTTCAACAGGAGCTGTTTAAAAAAGGAAGAAACTGACGAGTTTTATCCCGCATAGTACTTCTGTTAAAAACAAAGTGGGGTGCAGTGACATAAAAAAGATTCCTAATGGATGATGTGTTCTTCAAATTGCTGCTGCTGTGGGCCTGTGAGGTCTGCTCAAGGCGAGCTCTGGGAACGGGGATGTCTTTGGAGGGGCCACATGCATTGCAATGACAGCTCTTAACACACAGTGTCCCTGGTAAATCTGTGAGTCTGCAGCAGTACTGTGCTTCAAATGTATGCTTTTTCTCTTTGAGATGGGTAATCCAACACTTTGTAAAAGCAGATCTCACCAACTTTGTGACTTTATCATATCATATACTTTAACCATATCATATAATTTCTCAACAGCATTCCCTACTCACTGAAATGTCTCAAAATCAACTGACAGATGCATCTCCCCCCCAAACTTGTTTTCCTTTAGGGCTTATTTTGAGCAATTTACTCAAGCAAAACTCCCCAGTAATCCCAAAGATCCCAATTCACTCTGTCTCAGACCCTTGTCCCAGCCACCCAGTTCCAAGTGTGAAGAGCTTGTATAAAGAGTGCAAGGAAAATAACCAAGAAATCTTTAAATAGCAGAACAGTTCTGGTAATTTCTTTAGAATAAATAACACTTTTCGAACCATGTCTATTAATGTCAATTTGCAACACCAAAGCAGGAGCAAGTACACTATATTTAGCTTATGATGGCTCTGGGGTAATTACAGTAGCAGTATGTGCCTACAGGAGTGACACAAATGTGAAATTAATCCTTCCAGCTGGGAAACCCAGCCTGGATGCCAAGACAGCTCCACCAATGATGTCAGGAGAAACACAAAGAATAGCAAGTGAAAAGACAGCATAGATGTCTTTCTGATGTGAAAATCAGTAACGAACGTTGCAATAACCTGGGAAGATTATTCTGTGGGTTTAGCTTTCAGGCTCTTGGACAGCTTACGCAAATCCTCTGCCCTTCTGCTCATCTCTGCTTACTGGACATCAGCAGGACCACCCTCAGCTGATGCAAAGTGGCCCAGCCCCACAGGAAGATCCAGCTCTGCTTTTCTTTAGAGCTGATTGCTCCCAAGTGTTCACCTTGGAGCTGCTGGTCCCATCCCTGAGAAACATCGCTCCAAGACCATTCTCCAATTCCCTCTGCAGCTCTGGTACAAAGCCAGGGCTGGTCTGCCAGACAGAAGAAAAATGCTCAAAATTAATGAGCAAAAGTAACTATCAGAAGAAAGGCAGAGAACTGTTTATTCAATGATGTAAAGATTTACACTCCATTAAGCCTCTTCCAATCCCCACCTGGAAAATACAAAGAGCGCTGCAGAGAGGGCTCGCACTGCAGAAATCCTTGGTGGCAGACAGAAGGGGCATATATTTAGTGACTAAAAAGGATAGACCAATATTTTGAAGACAATTTGAGGCCGTAAGGACTACAGAGCAATCAGATCTATTTAAGGATCAGTCTGGGAGTTTTTACGACTACAAACAGAAATACCATTTTGCTCTAAGCACGCTATAAATGTGGAGCCGCAGCAGACAGGGAGACATTTTTGCAGCATTTATAAAGACATCAAAGCATGGAGGATAACCTCAGAAATATGTTTTAGTTCTCAAAGAAAATGTCTAAATGGGTGAAAGAAATGCAAAACTTTCATAAGCTTTCAATTTAATTTATTCAAAACTTTCAAAAGGTTTAGGAGTCCTCTCCTCTGATATGTAACAAAAACACCGCTTTAGCTATGCTAAGGTTCTAGAAGTTCCTGCGATATGCTTCCTAAATTGAAGCTTCCTTGACAATCACCTGCAAAATACCTCAGGTAGAAAAGTTCCTGTGTGAATTTTCTTCCCATTACATCTACACACTGCCAGAAGCAGGGACACCACAGAGCAGCTGTAATGAAGAGTGCAAAGTCTCATAGAGTTCAGATGCGTGGATGTAAAAAAAAAGTTGTTCAAGTTTCTGGCAGCACCCAGCTGGCATCCTTGCAGGTCTCATGCTGAGCTCAACCCACGGGTCACTGCATTAACCCCGTCACCCTGCAAGCTCCCATTCCCTCCAGAGTGCCCTGCAGCACTGCTCTGCCAGTGCTAAATGAAAGCTAAATGTCCACTGCCAACAAATGAAGCCAACATTTAATTTAAATTACACAAATGACACAAACAATTCTTCTCCCAGTAGAGACAACACACTGTGGACAGAGGCCTGAGACAAGCCCTGCTCAAGCATCCCACGTGCCCACCAGTTCCAGGGCTGGGGTTAAATGATGCGGTGCTGCTGCAATACCAAGTGATTCACAGCCTCAAAACCCAACAAACATTTAGCAGCTTACTGACCAGTGTTGTTCAGCCGGCAAACCCTGACTAATGATGTGCTACAGCACAGAGCCCTTTGCTAGGCTCTGCAAATGTGAAGGTTTATCCAAGCCCTGTTATTACAGACAACATCTGAATTACATTAAAAAGCTTCTTCTAGCAAAGAAGCTTTTTGCTTGTTGAAGCAAAAACAAAAAGCCATGAGCTGGACCTTCACACTAACAGAATAGCATTTTTCTAAGTGCAATATGTACTGCCATTGGTCTATTCACACTCTAAAAAATAGTAAGGTAACATTAAGGTCATAATGAGAAACCATAAAGAAAAAGACATGTACAGGCAAGGGCAGAATACGATGTGTTTCCTCAAATATTTTGACACAAATGGGCAAAATAAAGGAAGCCAAAACAGGAGAAAGCTGCCACAGAGCCCTCAGTGACCAGATAGCGAGAGGCACCGCACAGCCCAACCTGGATCTGTTCTTCTCTCCTGCCTTCCTACTTGGCAGTGTTTTAAGAGAAAGTCATGCTGGTGCTAGACGAGAGAGCTTTGGGGCAGAACCTGTAACGGCTCCCCAGCAGCTTGTTAAGAGCTGTCCTCGCTGTTTCTGCTTTACACTGTATTACAGAAAGGCTTCTGTTGGCCTCAGCCTCTTCCCTCCTCCGATTTCTTCTTCTCATCCAAGAGCTGGGACAGGAGCCAGCAGACTTTCAACACCGTGCACTTCACAGCAAGTCCCTTCTCCTCCTCATCTTCGCTCCAGCTCTGTGTGCACAGCATCCCCTCGCACAAGGCAGCAAACCTGTTAGCTGCTCGGCTCACCCCGTCTTAACTGCGAGCACTCATTAGAGGTCATTAGCAAACCGCCTACACCATACAAGCATGCACCAAGGGCTCCCAACGCTTTCACTCACACTTAAATAAGTTTGTGTTAATAGAAAGCAAGGGTGCTGTTAGAATGCTTACCAGCTCCAAGTGTATTTTGGGAAGGTGACCCTAATTTGGAGCCAACCCTGCTGCAGAAGTGAAGCTGAGCAGTCTGCACAAAGCACGCAGCTCTCCCTGGGCAGCTGAAAGCTGTGTCAAAGTGGTGGAAAATTTGGAAATGAGATGCAGTATCACTAAGTGGATAGGAATCTCATCAGTGCAACCTACTGAATATTCAGGTTAGACCTGGGCTCAGAAGCTGTGAGCAAAATGAGGGTCTTGTTATCCTAAGTTGCTGCAATAAGAAAAAGAAAATGATTTCTATCAAGAACTACAACTTCAGACCTGAAAATCAGGAGTGGAGGAACACATTTCTATTTTTGCAAGAGTTAATGAATCTTTCCGAAATGCCCCATGAAATTTTGTTTCCATTCACTTCAGATTTTGGACCAAAGGTGCAGATTATTTACTATTTCCTGCAAAGATGTTTTATAGACTGACTTACACTGCTCCTCACGAGAAAAACAGCTCAAAATACGTTACTAAGCTTGTTTGCATATTTGTAGGTCCTGAATACTACAGGAGTACCGTAACTGTAATTGTGTGCCAGCTGAATGATCTGTACATCTCAAATGTTAATAAAACAAACCTTTCCTTGAACAACTGAACTAAGAACCTGTAAGTCACTTAGGCATTTTAGCAGTCTTTATGGATCAACACGCCATCACAATCTGGGCTTGTGACTCAGCTGGGACAATGGGATAGGCACAGATATGCAGAGTTCTCTCCTGCAGCACAAGTAAGTCTTCCTAAGAGAGGCAGCTCTTTGCACAGCACATGGAAATAATTATTACATAGATCATGCAATTATTACACCATTGTCCTTCACTATAATCCTTGCCTTCTTCCAGGAGATGAGGCTGAATGTGAAGATAAAATAGAAGTAATGAAGGGGCATGATACCCAAAGCCATGGCAGTGCTGTAGGAGAACCATGCTGGGAAACCCAGCTGGGAGCCCAGCAGGCCCCAACCCAGAAGGGCTCAGCGTGCCTGTGCTGGCACTCTGTGAGGGCTGAAAAATGTGAAAATCCAGATAATTTGATTTTGCAAACCAGAAAATATTCGAGGCCTCATTTATAAAAATGGCTTACGCTTGTGCCCTAGCACACAAACACAGACACATTTCCTTGCCAGCACATTGGCTTATTTTTTCCATGGGGAATTTTTACGCTTACCTTGCACATTACGTCACTCTCTCAGACACTTGGTTGTTCTCAAAAGCTTCTGAAGTTATTCTTTTTTGCTATCCTTTCTATTTGGTGGAGTCCAACCTAGAAAGCCCTGCACAACTTCTCCCATGTGTGCGTTTTAATGGGAAGAGGCTATCTGGACAGAAGTAGCTGGGGAGGAGCAGGTTTTGTGAACATGGGCACTGTGAGGCAAGCTCCAGTCCCTCTTCCAGTGGCACAGCAAGCTGCCCTGGTGTTACACTCATGCAAACTATTACATAATTTAAATGCAGACTGGCCGTGCTTTTGGACAATTCAGCGCTTGCAGAAACGCAACAGTGGTTCCACCTCAAACAAATGGCTTCAGTAGCAGCCTGGCAGAAGCCAGGGTGTTAAAAACAGAGCCATTACCCACTCATTCATCAGCCGCACATTGTCTGGCTTCAATGGTGTTAGCAGCAAATGGAAGAGCACAATGATATTTATTTTTTATAGCTGAGAACTTTGACAAACAGCAGCAGGCAGCAAAGGCTAGTCCATTTATATTTCTTTCAGCATATATTCTTAAGAGTGGCAGTCACCATTATGGAAGCCATCAAAAACCTAGCTCTGACCTTAAATAAGTGTGCTCCTATGTCAGACAGTTCCAGGAAGGAGAATTTATGAGGTAGATACAAAATGCAGGGAAGGAAGAAAAGTTGAGCTCCTCTTGCTAGAGATTCAGTCCAAGTTCACAGTAACCACTGCATCAGCTATTTGCCACCATCATTCAGCTATTTGTCCTAATTCTTTGTGCCCTTTTAGAATAATAACCACTCTTAACATGCGGGTTGGATCAGCTGCTGGCTGACTTTATTAACCATCTAAACAACAGCATCCAAGTTACCAAGGCTTCAGGGTGCTTGATATATCAGAGTCTAGTTTACTCAGGCCTGTACATTTTAACCTTGCATAAAGAATGGGCAGGAGTACAACTCTGAAACTTTATAGATGAAAAAGAGTGCTGAAGGAGCAACTGCTACAGCATGGGTTGGCTACCTTTTGCATATCCTTTCCTCACAGAAAATTTTGCATCATAATTTCCCTCATATCAGCTTTGATATTTCAGAGGATAAAAGCATCCATTAAGGATTTGCTTTCTCATGTGTGCCACTCTTCTGCAAAAATGGAATCCGAGCTGCAATACAATGTGCTGTTCTCCTTGTTTACATCTCCTCCTGGTTTAATCATGCTTTCCAAACAATGCTTATTTATTTTTATGAAGCTAGCTGAAAATCCTATTGCTCAAATTTCTTTTATATAATAATCTGGAAAAGAATTCAATAAATGACTCAGAGCCTTAAGCTCTATTGCATTTTTTATCCTGCTTTAAACTCATTTGCAAGCAAAGTGGTGTTAACTTAAGATGCACTCATCATTTTCTTTCTGAGAAAATATCAGCACATGCAAACTAATTACAAAAGCAGAAGAATAAAGAATTGTCTTTTTTCCCCTATTGAAAAGACACGTGGAAAATGAAGATATTTCCCTGTGCAGCCCAGTGCTGCATTACCACGCAGGGGAAACCAAAGGCCCTGAAGTGCTGTGCTGTGCCTCTCACCTTGCCCAGGTCCCCCATGCTGCACAGCATCACTCTGCACCCACAAGTTCAGTCTCAGAAACACCAGCAAGGTTTGGCCAGCAGTGAAAGTGAAAAGAAAAGCAGAGCAGCTCTCAAGTGAATTTACAAGTCCTTGACACACCACTTCAAATGCTTTTAAAATGGTGAGACAACATAGGCTGTCAGTGGGCCATGTCAGCTTCTGCTATATCCGAAGATACACAAGACTGTTTCAGCTTTCGCTTCTCCCAACAGCCCTCAGCACTTTGCGTTTTCAGAGAGCTCCTCAAGTGCTCAGGGGCCAGGCCAGGTCTGCCTGTGATCTTGCCCAGAGCTCATGGTCTGGGAAGAAGCAGCATTTCCCCTACACACTACAGCTGTTTCTCAGATTTTCTTCTTGTGTGAGTTCTGATTTTCCAAGAGGAAAATGCACTGAGCTGTACCACATTTCCCAAGGGCTGCCACGTGATCTGTGATTCCAGGTGATGGGGGTCAAGTTTCTTCCAGGTTCTGGCAGCCCAGTCATAGCCTTCCTCTCTCTCCTATTTCAGTTATTAATTGTAACTCTCTTTCTTATTATTATCTTCCGCTCTTTTACCATTTGTAGTAAACTCATTATTTCTCCTTATCTTGTTTTTGTTTTTTTTTTCCTTCTCCCCAAAAGGGGAGAAAGAACCCCTCCTGCACTGTCGTGCTTGAAACCACAACAAAAGGACTGCCCAGGGAAAAAGTCATCTGGAAAAAATAATATTGTCCTTAATTTTGAAAACAATAGAGCGGGTAGATACATTTGAACTTTGAGAAATGAGACAACAGCAAACAGAAGTAGCATCAGTTTTAGAAGGAAAATGGGTAACTTCTTCCAAGCATTTCTCTCGTAGCTGGATTAAAACCAACTTAAAATACAAGCCAGCTCTCTATGGAGCATGGGCACAGCAGTACGTTCTTCATATCACTTCTCCCATCAGCATGGGGGAATCACTGCTTCCCTGCCACCTGCCAGCCACCAGCTCAGGCTCTGTGCCTGTTCCTGCTGCTCCCACTACCTGCTTTCCTGCCTTTGTCTCTTTGCGAAATGGCCTGGAGCCCAGCCCAGCTTGTTCAAGCTCACAACACATCTTGAATTTTAATTCACTCTACTTCTAAATTATCTATCCCTTTTTAAACCAAGACACAAGGAGAATGAGCCAATTTATTATTAATATACTCCAAAACCAATCTGCTAAGAAAGTCCTCCCGGCACACTGCAGCACATCCAGCGCTCAGGGAACTGCTGGGTGGGAATACTGATTTGAAAGGCACAGGGAACATTGGACCTGGAGACACAAAACTCACTGTGATAACTCACTTTTGAAATATACTACAAATACTGTATACATCAATGGTCAAACAGATGGTCCAGCAGATAGATCGATCTGGCCTGCATATCGAGACCAGCCACCACTGCCACAACTGTAGTGCTCAGGCAGCTGCACAACACATCAGCTCCAGGCAGTGAGGAGCAGGTCTGCAAGGCAGTGTGCCAACATCTGAGCGAGATCATTCCTTGTCTGTCACCATGGAGTAATCATACATGGCTGCAAACCCAGCTGCTCCACTCTGGGGGTGCTGGGATTGCTCCTTCCACCCGAGGAAGCATTTGGCATTGAAAGCAGTAGGACCAGGGTTGTGCAGAGGTTCTCTGAGATGAGAGGTGGAGGCAGGTCGGTGTGAAACAGCTCTGGGCAGGACCAAGGGCTGGAGAGCTCAGCAGCCAACCACAGCGGGGAATCAAACCAATGAAGTTCTGCAGACCAAAGCCTCATCCTGCCTCCACCACCCTGACACTAGCAGCACTCTGATTTTGATGGGCTCTTCTTCTGATTTAGCCTCACATTACGCTGTCAATGATGACCATGATCAGAGGTGTCAAACCTTCTCGGCTCCAGGACTGCCACCATGGGTCCATGACCAGTGCCTGGCCTCCAGCTGGGTGCTGCACCCTGCCCACCCCCAGGAATTTCTCAAGGCAGCTGCTGGAGTGCTGCAACCAGCCTGAAAATGAAGATCTCTCTGAACACAGTGGCTGGCTGTATGTACT
The DNA here is from genome assembly GCA_035772895.1 of Perdix hodgsoniae. Taxonomy (NCBI): domain Eukaryota; kingdom Metazoa; phylum Chordata; class Aves; order Galliformes; family Phasianidae; genus Perdix; species Perdix hodgsoniae. The sequence continues at coordinate 9,698,873 of JAPSGF010000014.1, read as the reverse complement.
TTTTGCTAAGTAATAATTAAATTATTTTTACCTTTTCACACAATGGCTTTCATTTCTTCCCTGAATCTCTCTCACAGACTGCACTTTGCAGTGGTGCTTGTACTGCATTTTCCAGCTCTCTTATTAGGGGCTTTTCTCCATCCCACTGACAAACTGCCAAGCCGATAAGAATGAATAAAGTGTGAAAGTGAGTGTAGAAGTGCACAACAGGTTTTCTCCTTTGCTCCCCTTGACATGACATGACACAAGCATCTAATTAAACTGCCCTCAGGAGTTGATAATTAGCATTTGTTCCAGCAAAGAGTGCCCCTGAGCATGGCTGGGAGCAGAGAGGTGGGAGCCAAGAGCATCACTGGGATGCTGGTGCCCTGCTGACATATGTTGTGGTCCTAGGTGGTTAATCACAGGCAAAAGGACAGACAAAACTTCCAATGGAGCTAATCTATGAAGACAGCTTATATCACCAGTGTAAATATTATTTTAATGCATTAGGCTTTTAATCCTCATCATAATTAGTTGATTAATCCCCTTAAATGGTGAGAAGACAATTGGTCAATCCATTTTACTGGAACCCTGAAATCTTTCCCATTGCAGCTCTGTGTCACCAATGCAGAACATGCAACTGCTTCCATCAGTCACTGCCAAAATATGTATCTTTTTCCACAGGAATGCATCTGTAGGAATACTTAAAGAATAGTGGATTATTTGTTGTATTTCTCAGACCAATAAATATGAACTCTACTGGGGACATTTTTATTGCATTTGGAGCGATTTGGGTGCACTTATTCTAAAATATATCCAAGCATTTTTCATCTCATTTTTAAGTCCTGTGGCTGAAAGAAATAATTGTTCCAGAATGAAAAGCCAAGCAGGAAACCACGGGGACTAAGGGACTCGGATTTGTTAACAAGACACAGAGCTGTTTTGCTCTGTTTGATTTTATTTAGGGCGGTAGTAACTAGAACTTATTTACCTCCTGGCTTCTTTTGGTGGCTGCAGGTTGACAGTGGAAAAATATCTACGTAAAGCTGTGCAGCCCAAAGCTCATGTAGGATGGGGCTGGGAGGCAGAGGGCAGGAGAAGCTGGTTTTCTCCTTGTGCACACTGAAAGGCTGATCCTTGGGGTAGGGTCACACAGGGACAAATGCAAACAGGCAGCAAAGGTGAAACATTTCTGCAGTATGGCACTACTGTGCTGCTCCTGCCATCTTCATTAACATCCAAACAGGAGCCCTTCATCTTCATATGAGCTCAGTCACACCATTTCTTTATAAATGAATCTGATGGCACCAGCACAAATTATTTTTTTTCCAGATTTGCAAGTCCAATGCATACCTTACAATGACTACCCTTGGAAAACTCACCTGTTTGGACAATTTGATTTTTTTAAAAATCTCAAGGTTGTTATTCTTAAAACTATTTTAAAAAGGCAAGCACACATCCTGGAAGAAATCATGTAAAACTCTGTCACTTGTACCACCAACCCAAAAGCAACCCAAAGCAAAATGCAATCAAGGTAAGAACATGGCTGCATTTAGGATGCTGCTACAACGGTAAGTCACCACTCAGTTTTGCTATGAAAACAAACAAACAAGCAAACCAAAAACACATCAAAAAGCCTGTAAGGCATTGCAAAGGACAGGAGACTGGCTGGTACACATATTGACCGAGCATTTATAGCTACAACATTCAGGAATGCAAATTGAAATGAATCAATGCCAGCAGGGATGCCTAAAAGACATAAGTGAGAATTACTGCAATTAAGAACGTTTTCTCGAAGGAAATTAGAACAGTTCATTAGTTACCATGCCTCAAAGGAAAATGTAAGAAAGAAAAAGAGAGAAAGAGAAAAAGGAAGTAAGAAAGAAAGAACAAAAGAAAGAAAGGGGAAAAAAAAAGACGGAAAAAAGAAAGAAGAGATAGAAAAAAATATCAGAAAATCAGAAAAAGAGGAACAAAAAAAGATAATGAACACTGTGCTCACCATCCTCCTTTTATAAAAGATGAAGAAATGAAAAAAAGGGAGATAGGAACTGAACCCCCATAAATAACAGAACCAATACATTCTGCCGCGAGATCAATGGCCAGCGTGCTCAAGGTTTTGCTGATGTAAGTACAATTTGTCATTAAATTCTGCAGGAACTGGATACACTGAAAAGAGTGCAAAAACCAAAGTTTCAGAATCGTAGTATAGCAAAAGTTGGATTTATGATACAACGCAGCTGGAGCCCCAGATGGCTGTGAGGGGTAAAACATTTATGATGCTGCCTTGATTATCGTGGTGGTGCAGGGTGCTGGGACACCTGCATGATGGTACGCTCTCTTGCTCCGCTCTGCTGCCAGTGGAACCAGAAGGGATTTAGGTGAGGACCATCCGTGCTCTGCCTGTGCCTGGGTGTGAGGTGTGGTAAGCCTGCTCAGTGCCAGGGACCCCAAACCTCACAGCAGCTGTGAGAGCTCCTGTGAGAGCCCTGCACAATGCTTACAGACTCAGCTCACTTTCGGTATACCGAGGAACACATACTTTAAAAACTCTTGATGGATAGCTTGAACACACTTATACTGGAAACAAGTCTTAGAGTACATCTCCTGGTCCTTTATCTGCAGGAAGGTAAAAACCAATGTCTGTTTCAGGGTTTATCTCATGCCTTGGTTGAACAACACGCCACTGTCTGCAGACTGTGTGCTTCTGAGAATAACATCTTATCAGGTCAGTAAGAATATGCAGCATCTGGTAGTACCACAAGCAGCTATCACCAGTGGCTATCAGGACTGGTGCAACTGCCACTCTTCACCTAGAACACATAGAAGGGCCTCCTAAGCTTCTCCTTAAAACAGCAGCTTCAGAAAAAAGACGTACACTTGTGTGCACTTATATGGCTCGCAGAGCCAATCTAGGGAGATGCTGTAAGCACACAAATCTGAATGAAGGGCATCTGAACGGAGACACGAATAGCTTGCAAAGAACCAATGCTTCTTGCTGATGGCACCATGCCTTCATACTGGCTTTCAGGTTCATGGGAACACATTTATGCAGCTTCTAAAACAAAAACTACCCTTGGCTACAGAAAGGCATTTCTTCATTTCTGAGCTACTGGCACCTCCAGCACTCTATCAGGTGAAGACAGGTGAACCTCGTGCAATGGGCTGGGGTTGGCTGCAGGACTTGCAGGACCCGACAGAAGTGAGGCACCACTCTGAGACCACAGCTGGGCTAAGAGGAAGCAGCAGAGCTGTGCTCACTTCAGCCAAGGGCTGGAGCTCTATCTTTCTTCTGCTCTTTCTGTCTGTACTCTAAAATGCCCTTTCAAATCATGGAATTTCAGTGACAGTTGAGGCATTCAATTATTTCCTTAAGCACAGATTCTGCATTCCTTCATCTGTTAGTTATGTATATTTAGTACAGATAGAAGAGCACCTGCTGACTGCATGATTCATTTGCATCCAAGTCACAGAATGGGAACTTAAGGACCTCCAGTGCTGTTGCTGAAATTGATGCTGCTGATGCTGCCAATTCAAACTCCTGTTTCTGGTACTAATCAGCATCTCTTTAAAATGATTACAGCATTCAGATTGGGTCATAAAACTACCAGGTGGGCCATATTTTGTACTGCTTCCCCTTTTTGCTACAGTCTTTCCTCGGGGAAGCTATTTATTGGTCCCATCAATCCCTCTTACAGTCATTAGCATGGGAAGGGGATGTCACAGCATTTTAATGTCTCATATATTTTTTGAATTACGCAATCATCATAATCTGCTTGGCACAAAATACTGTTTTCATCAAACTCAGTGGTTAAGGCAAAAATATTATTTGTTAACTTTGCTGCAGAGTAATAGAAGCAAATGTATATATGAAACCAAAGATTTTTATTGTTTATTTAAAAATCCTCTAAACTGCATGAGAATTTTACTCAAAACACACAGTTTCTATCAGGCCAGATTGTTCTCAAGCAAAAGTTGGTGTGGTGAATTCAAGTCACTAAATCTGAACCTGCTGCATGCAACTCCACTTTTAACAAGTCAAGGGACTTCATTAAGATGCATTTTTTCAAGGAGAATTCACATGAGCTAAAGGATGGCTCAAAGGCATGAGAGTTTCCTGGGCTTTCAGAGGGAGTACATTATTTGTTTTAGGGAAGATGTAGACTTTAACTGGAAGAGAAAGGCAGCCTGGAGGTTCTTAGCCATTTTAAGCAGAGCAAATCTTTGATTCCTATCTATGAGATGGTAAAAGCATTGCTAGAATTCCTTTACAGTACCTTCAGACCTATGAACATTTGTTCTTGCTGGTTAGCCCTCCTTGCAGCTTCCCTGCACTGTGCCCACGCAGGGCACTGTGATGCTGTGGTGGTGGAGCAGCCCAGGGCACAGCTCGGCTCCTGTGCCTGCAGCCACTTAGCTTGTGCTCAGCTTGCTCACACGTCTGCTCCCACAGATCTGCCCTAAATAACTCTGCCAAGGTCCTGCACAGCAAACCTGACAGAGCTGCTCTTCTGCTGGTACAGTTTGTAGCATTGCTCAAAGGGAAGGAGAGGGGGCCTTCCTTTGTACCTGCAGAGACTTGTTATGTTTTATGGCACAGAGAAGGGAGTAAGGTCACACACTGATTTACTGCATCCCTCTTTCTAAAGCTTGCAATGCATATCAAACTTGCTGAAAACTTTAGAAGGCCATAGATTTGTTCCTGCTTTCCAGTTTGATTCCATTTATACTCCTTGCTGCAAGCCTTCTGTGAGCAACAAGAAAGAATTGATTAGGAACTTGAGGACTGACACCTTCATGGCTGACATACATGATTTTTACATGTCTAAGGTAACACTTTTACCCAGCTTTGCAGTGCCATCTCTGGTTGCTCACCTTGGGAACAACTGCAGGGTGTGAGCAGGCAGCTGCCAGTGGCTCTGCACCCCTTCCCTTCTGTCCATCTCCCTCTTGCAAACAGAAGATGTCACAAAAACAAGAAAAAGCCCTAAGAGGTACTGCTGCCTTAGACACACCAGAGGTCTGTCGAGCCCAACTCTGTCTTTGGCACATTTCCATGCACTGCTAGTCCTAAATCTCAGCTCCCCACAACGCCCACCTGGACATAACCTTGCTGCGGATGCCCGTGGGCGCCACCTCAGTCCCAGCACACTGAGGGCTGGCAATGAAAGTGCTGCAGGAGAGCCACGCTGCCTGCAGAACAGCCAAAGGGAAGTTCTGCTGCTGGGGTCATTCATCAGAGCTGGACACCAAGGAGGGAAAAAAAAATAGACAAAGCAGTTCAGCTGAGCAATTACAGCCAAACCCATGCCATTCGGTGACACAGACTTTGGGGAACTTGAGCACGTTTGGAAAGTTCATGAGTCTGGCTTTGGTTCTCTAACCATCAACTGTGAGCTTAAATCGTTCATTTTCCTTAATTAAGGAGGGAAGAATGACTTCCTGTTTCAACAATGTAATTCCCCAGTGCCGCTTTGGCCTTTCAGCACCGTGATGTGAAAGACAGAAACTTGGTGAAAAGGACAGCAAGGCAGATTTTGTTCTTTGTTCTCTGCTCCCCTTTTACTTTTCTAAAGTTCAGTGAGTTAACACCATTCTCATTAATTGATTACACTTTTTAAAAATAGTCTTAATAAGAATTTCCCAGCTCCAAAAAAATTTACCAAAGATTTCTTGCCCTTTGAAAGCATGAAGATAGTGGAACAGAACAACTGCTAGCCTGTTATCCATAGAACATTATTACTGGCACCAAAATGATATGATATGTTCAAAGGTGATACAGGCAGTGCAGATATTTCTATAAAGGCTTATATAGGAACGATTTCTGGAGATTTTAAGTGAGGGCTGCTGTCTTTTCCTTCTCCCCCTTTCAACTTCCCATCCCCTCCAGCAGCCTCCCCCAGGCTTTCAGTACCCTAGAGAGGTCCTTAGTCCCCAGCTGCACCTCCCAGCAGCACCCATTTCCCAGCTGCTTCCGGCTCCACTGGAAGGTGGGAAGAACAAAGGTTGGGGTGTCCTTTAGGCAGACTGCTTGCCACAACTCTGAGCCCACAGAGCTTGAGCTCTAAAGATGCTCAGGCAGGGCCCAGAAGCTCAGTCAAGTAACATTCAGTTATCTGAACAGTTCTGTCTCAGACTGCAGGCATCCTATCCTTGCTACAGCTCAGAATTCTCCTGTGAACACTGGTTTTCCTATTAGAAATGAGCAGATGTAGTGATTGACACAAACCAGGAAGGGAGTGACATCTGGGATGTTCATTAGCATTAACGGAGTGCTGTCTCCTGGACTTCCTCAAATAAACAAAACACGGGCATGTATCAGTCAGCTGTCTCACTGCCCAATTAAGACATGACATTAAAAGCAGCCTAATTGTCACTTCAGTAAAAATTCCCTGCTCAAAAAAGCAATCCAAAAAGAGAAAGGGGTTTGGGGGGGATTATGGACACTTCAGTTCTCAGTATGCAGGTCACTGGGGGAACGACTGTGTTCTGCCTGTGGGCTAAGGAAAGATTCTAAAACATTCTGAGTGCCTTGGTTTTGAATATTAATCTTTTCTTGCTGTTTATTGCCAACCCAACGAAGATTTCAGGCCTGAAGAAATTTCTCCTTCTACCTTCCTTCCTCCCTCCAAAAGCCAAATGATCTTACATCAGTAATTTAAATATCTGCCATATTGAACTTGGGTTTATTTGCTTCTTCCATGTGAAGGGAAGGTGGAGGTGGGATGAAGGCAGTGTTCCCCCCTGGCTGCCAGGGCTTCCCCCACAACCTCTGCCCAGGTGCCTGATGCTCAGAGGCCCTGCCTGCCATAGCACATCAGACACCTGGTGATGCAGGACAGCTTTAAAAAGCAGCTAGCCAAACAAAAAGCCTCTGCTATTGATGTTCTCTGTTTCTGTACAAATGGCAATCAGTGAATTAACTGCCTGCTTTTAATTATTAATAGCAATTAATTACCCTGTTCCATATTCTGGGAGTTCTACAGGCACAGCTTTCAGTTCAGTCAATTCACCAGTTTGGGAAACTGATTATTTTTTCATGCAATGTATTCAATACTCCCCACATTCATACATCATTCTTTGAGCCAAGCTATTCCGCAGCCTTCTATAAATCAGGAACTGACGGGGAGAGAGTGGCTGGGCAGCAGATGGGACCAGGGGATGTGGGACCCATCCCCATTTGGCCAGCTGGTGCCTGAAGCACTGCAAATGCAGGCTCTGCCACTGGTCCTTCCCCATGTTCAGAGGTTCAAGGCTTTGTAGTGCTACAGCAATTGCACAGTCTGAGCAATTGGCACAAGGGGGATATGTAACACAGACAGAATTGGGAGTGCTCTGTTTGTTTTCCTGATGACCTTGATGCTCACTCATGTGCACCTTCTACTGCCTCATCAGAGGAGGGTACATGGCAACGCAGAAATATATCTTACCCTTTCTTTATCCTGGCAAAAAAGCTGGCACAAGCTGCAAGTAGGGAAGAGTGGGGTCCTCTGGTTTGAAACCAAAGCACACACTCGTCCCTTTACTCAGCAGTTTCTACACAGAACTTACAATTCAGAAGACAGCATTTGGTTATGAGATCTGATTGCCCTCCTTTTCTTCTGTACGGCGCAGATCATTAAGTCCCAGGTACCACCCTCAGCTGAGCCCAGGAGCTGAGACTGACTGCAGCTCCCCAGGGATCAATTACCCATGTACCAAATGCAGACAGAAGTACAGCAGCACCAGAGCCTTTGCAGTGGATGAGAACTGGTTAAGAGCTGGGTTTCTATCACACACAAGGAGCACTCCCAGACAGGCAAAGGCTTCTTGGGAAAACTTTCTTTACTACATGGTGGCATTCTGCATCTACCCCAAGTAGGCGGAAGATATTTGGTATACAAAACTGGGAGAAATTATTTTAACATTGGAGAGGTTTCCTATTAAAATGAAGAAGGAAAAGAGGGAGGACAGTATCTCGTGTTATATGCAAGTCGACTGTATATGGTGATGAACAGGAATGTCTTTGCAGACTCGTGATGGGTACATGGTGCGGTGGAGAACATCAGCACACTGCACATGTGCATGCTTCACCCTCTGCATCCTGTCATTCCTCCAGTAAATATTTTAACACATTAATCTTGACTACTTTTATTTCCTTTACTGTAAAATGTTCTGCTAGTAACATTACAATTAATGGATAGGAAAGATTTGCTCCCAGTGAGTTGGGATAATGTAGCTTTTCCCTTGTAATGAAGCCGTATTATTTTATGGAGTCACTATCGCTTACATGTCCTTTGAGTTTGTGTGCACAGCATCCTGGAACACAGCAGCTCACAAGCTTTCTACCAAACACATGAAAACCATTACAACAGGAAAATATCTGAAATGATCTTTACTTTCTATGAAAATTTATGCTTCCGATGGTTTTTCAAGATTTTCTTAGAAGGCGCTGGCAGCTACAGCAGAGACAAAGCTGAAATGTATTAAATATGTAAGAATGTACTAATGTAATATTAAGTTTGCATGATTCAGTTTATAATGTTAGAAAAATGTCATGAAAAAATGTTAGATTATAACAACAAACAACAATGCCATGCAGCTGCACAGCCAGGGATAGCAGTGCTTCACACAGTCCGAGGTATTTAAATAAAACGTATAGAACAAAAAATTGAACTGAAGTATAAAGAATGAAAATGATATGACTAAATTCCCTGCCTAGCTTGAAAGGTTCCAGAAACAACTTCAGCGAGTGTCAAATTTTGGTTTAAAGACTTCTTTTCCACCATGCTCTGAATTTTTTTACCACTGCTGCTGGGAAGAGGTGACCTGCAGAGAGCAAAGCGGCTCACACGCTTAACCGCACTGATCCGGCACTGCTCTCCGCTGCCTGCGGACAGCAAATCGTATGCTCTGAGGTCCTTTGCAGAAGACCCTGTGCCAGCACAGGCCAGACTGTGCCCTGCCTGTACTTTGCTTCCTTCCTCCCGTGGCAGGAAAGCTCGGCATTAACAGCCGGAGCTCCAGGCTAAACAACGTCTGTTCAGCAGCGCCTGGTGCGGCAAGGTCTGAGCGTAGGAGTAGCAGCATTTTAAAACATTATCTACTCTGTCTGTTGCCAAGAAGCTTTGAAGCAACTCTTCTGTGACAGCTCCAGCTCCTCATCATCCCCAACTGTTGGCTCCCCACTCGCTGCTCTTCCTTCTCTTGGCAGCCAGCAGCCCCGCGGGCTGGGCAGGTCCCCTGGGCAAGGGGAAGGGGAGCTACTGGCCACACACAGCAACTTTCTGCTATTCTAGGGCTCCAGGTAGTTCCACAGAGACTACCCACTTCCACAGAGGTAAAACAGGAGAAGAATATTTGTTTTTAAATTAATATATTAGGACTTCAGAAATAATTTCCTAGGCAGCAGCCCTGGACATCCTGGGCGAGAGGCAGCAGTGCCCACTGCTGCTCCTGACAACTGCTCTGTTATCCCTCTGCACATCTTTACTTGACATCAGCAAAATCAGCTCCATTATCATGAGGTTACTCTTTGGAAATTTTTTGTCTTGATTAATTCCATTTATGTAATTTATTTTGGACCTCTGATTCCATTAGCGGGATCAATATTAATTTAAATCAGAATGCTGTGTATTTTGCCTTGCTCCATTCATGTAGATCAGGTGCGAGGCATTTCTCCTAATTGTATCTCTGACAAATTATCCTTGGGCAGGATTACCAAGATCGAGTAAAAAGAATGGCTGTAACCAACCTTCCCTTTCTGTTTTTGGCAGGGTTAGCCCACAGCTAAACTTTTGAAGGATTTTACATGTCAGACTTAGAAGCAAACAGAATGAAAGTGGTCATTGTTCGAGAAAATGAGGACTCAGGTGAGGCAGCCTTTTCCTCCCCCAAGAAAGCAGCAAATGCTGCTGCAGGAATCCCATGCATAGGAGCAAGGGGCCTCTTAGTGAAGGACTCTACAGTCAAGGTGGGACTGCGTATGGAAGAGGGCACAAGCCATGATGGGAAAAAAAAAGGGGGAGGGGGTTGCAGAGAAGTAGGAGGGCAGAAAATGTACTTATAACCCAAAGAGCAGAGCATTGAGTTACTTGCACACCATGATGGAGCAGGGGGTGAATACCAAATAAAGAGTAATGCAAAAGGTGGAGAGGAGACTGGAATGCCAGCAGAGTCCAGAGGAGGATCCTTGACAGGCTTTTAGGCGCTGCTCTGAGCAGATGTGGCCATTAGGGTCTTGCACACTTGGGCAGTCAACGCTTAATCCTAATAGCATGCAGCAGCAGATGGGTTGTTGGCAGGTGGCCCTTACTGGGTTACCACAATGCTGAGTGCTCAGCAGTGCAAGCAATGACCTAACACTCCAATTAAACTTGATAAAGGGTCAAGGGCTGAAAGTATAACATTTCTACCAGCTGCTGCACATAGTGGTTTAGGGACGAGGTGGTTAAAGGTGTCTGTGACACTTCCATAGTTCCTAATTACACAGGGTGTTGAAGTGAAGTAGGATCTAGGGAGGAGCAGTGCTTTGAGAGTAAACAACACTGAAAGCTAGAGCACAGAGAACCTTCCCCACCCACTTATAGCAGTGTGGCTTTGCTGGGAGGCCAGCAGGTCCATGTACAGCCCACAGCTCAGTGCAGCCCCACAGCCTGGACTTCAGCAGGCCTGTATCCTGAGTACATGAAACGTCCCTGGCACCTGCTTACATGCTTGCACAACCTGGAATTATAAATGAGGAAGACTTGCACTCAGCTAACTCAATTGAAGCAAGTCTTTTAATTCATTTTTATAGCAGCTTTTACAGCAAAGTTGAGTGAAAGATGTAAAAACAAGGCACAGTCTGTTCATATCAGAATTCAGCATCATAAAATAAAGTGAAAAGTTCATTTCGTTCCCTTAGGAAATCCAGGCTGTCTTGTTCAACTTAACACACTGCAGATGCCCAGCCCTTGCCCATGTCTCACTGCTGGTAGTGTCCTTCCGCAGCACAGGTGTGGATGCTGCAGCCCCTCACCTTGCAGTGACTGCCATCCTGAAACCCCCATCTTGGGTTTCAGAGGTGACTCACATCGAAGTGAAGCATCTGGAAGCCCTCCAGCCACTGCTGGCTGTGGAAGGACTGACCAGGGACACAAGAGCTGCACCAAGAAGCAGGACACCAGCAGCTCAAGTAACCCCAATGATTCCTGATCCAAACCATACAAGCTTGCTATTGCTCCCTGCTGGGGACATGCGTGCTCTCTCTCAGCACTGGGACAAAGACTCCTCACCCAGATTGGCTGCTGCCATCCTCATGGCTATGACTAAATGATGCCAAAACAGCTTCACACTCTAACAAACATCAAGTTCAACGTTGAGCTCACTAGAGGGCATGGGTCAGGCTGTAGCAAACCCACTGCCCATGTGTTCAGATTCCGAAGAGTTCTTTTCAGATATGAAACAGACTCAGAGTGAATGTGTTTCATCTTTGATCTATTTGGAAGATAGAATGGACTAAGAGGCAGCAACAGCAACCTCCTTTGCAACATGTTGTACTAAGGGACATGGTTTACTGGGGAAATATGGGTGGTAGATGTACAGTTGGACTGGAAGACTTTTCCAATCTTGGTGATTCTGTGATTCTGTCTCCCTGATGGGTGCGTGAACAGCATGGTGCTGCGATGAGCTCTGCATCCACTGCCAACCCCACACACCAGTGCAGATTCAGGGTGCAGAGCCACCTGCTATTATAGTAGCACTCACGTCTCTCTTCATTACATGCTTTATTTCACCCAGGAAGATGACTTCTGAATACTACTGTAAGGCAAGCAATTAATAGCATTATTACTATAATTATTAGTATTATTAACTTGTGCAGTCACTGTAATTAATGATCACTGCAGCCTGATGCTGACTGCTTTGGAAAAGCAGTGTTTGCACAGTGGCTGGTGGAGGCACACCTTTTGCCAGCTTACACTGGTGCAGAAAATGAGCTCCCCAGCTCAGCAGCACACTGCTCAGTCACTTCTGCTTTGTCTTGGCAGCCTCAGCTGTGCCTGTGATTTCAGCTGCCAGACCTGAGCTGGTCTTCCAAAAGTGGCACAGCTACCGAGCAAATCTTTCCAACCAGCTACCACTTTACTGAATTCACGAGTATTTCTTGCATCAGACTTGGATGATCTCTCCATCTCCATGCTCCCTGACCAATTACCCACCATTCTGCACATTTGGGACCTTACTTTTATCGTCTCCTCCATGAGGATTAGAGTTTTTCCTTCATTTGAGGCAAGTGAAGGAAAAAAGATGTGAACAGGGGCAAAGAGACTACAGTGTTTCCTGCATGTACTATGTACTGCACAGAGAAGTTTTTGTGAAAAAAAGTCACCACATTAGGTTATGATGAATGCAAGGCTCTCCCTGTGAAATTACTTACTCCAGGAGAAGCCAACCCAAGCAAATCTGGCTTCACGGTACTCAGGTCAAGCCTGACCCTGGAGCCCTCCTGTGCCTGGGGGTACCCAGCTATAGCTGCCAGCCCTCCCCACAGCACGTTGTGCACAAATCCATTCCATTTCCTCTCTGTCCTTCAAGTCTGCTTTCCCAAATTGTGCACATGGGGAGGAAGAATGAGTAAGGAGTGCATCTTAACCTTCAGTTATAAACCATGGCTATGAGACAGTCGTGCAACCATTATCATCAGTGTTTTGATTACATTTCTATTCCACTGCAACAGAATAAGCTAACAATGACTCATGGACACGCCACAGTCACTACATTGCCCACGTATAGACACCAAAGCTTCTCTTAAGAATAACACATCCAAAGCAGAGGGAGGATGTGATCTGAATGGAGAACGGAATGTGCCTCCAGATCCTGGATCTAAACTGCTCTGCAGCGATGCTCAGCAGAGTGGTAGCAGAGTGGAACCACGTCTCCCACAGGTGTCCATCAGGCCATGCTCAGAGGCCGTGGGGACAGCACCTGCTGCTCCATGCTGCATCAGAAGCCTGGGGAACAGGACTTGGTAAAGCCATCACTGAAGATCAGGATTCAAAGCAGTAAGTATGTTTTGCAGGGCTAAGCTGACTGGGTGCATAAAAGTTACAATGCCTGACACACTGATAGGAATCTGCTTGTACATTTGAAAAGCTCACTGGAGACAGAGTTATGGGAAGGAATTAACGCTTTGCTTGAGGAATGCAGGTTGCCAGGAGGGGAAAAAGTGTCTGGCAGAAGGTGTAACATGAAACACCAGTAAGGCCAGGACCAGAATCTACTTTATTTTCTATGCATTATTCAATTATATTAAAAATACCTTAACAGGAAGGCTATAAGGATAAGGATTAATTAATTAAGCATTGAGAAAAGAGGTCCTTAGGTTTGTAAGTGCTCTTTTTTGCTGTTTTTGGATTTGGAGGTTGTAAGCTATGGCTCAGGCAACAATATCAGTTCCAACTAGGTGATGTATCTCTTTTGTTTCCTTCTGAAAAGTCCAGTGCAAAGCCCACCCATGAGAGCCTTAGCAAGTAGCTGCTCACTGGTTTGGTTTTGTTTCTTGGAAAGGTGCAAGCCTTCAAGGAAAGACCTTTCAAATTTAACTGCACCTCTACTGGGATATGAAATCTCACTGGTCATTTCAGAGTCTTTCATGATGAAAATGCAGAGTTTTCAGCTTCCATGACCATTCCAATCTCTGTCCTGAGAGTTAAATACCCTCCCTTCTCCTGATAAATGTTATTAATGAAAGGCAAGAGAGACTACTTTTCAACTTGGAACAATTAACACTGTACCAGTAACACTTGTGAGCTGAAAGCATGGAAAGGCAAAGTAGCAAATGAGCTTCCACCCAAAGGAACAGACTTTTTAAATATTTCTCTCTTGGAACCTTTCAAATCTTCCTGAAACTTTGACTTACACAAAGCTACCAAATTCCCAGTGCTCACAGTTGTTAAAAAGGAGACACACTTAAAGAGTAAGTATCTGTACAGAGCTCTGACAGATGTCAGTTTATGTAGTCTCCTTAAATTGGGATGAATGACATTGCCGAGACCTTCCTATTAGGAACACCTGTTGGGAATCTGTGCCTACATTACCCAAGAGCTTAGGTAGGATTTAGGCTTAACAGACAAAGAACAAAATAAAAGTTCTGAGATCAAGCAGCAATCCAGGATCCCGTGTCCAGATGCCAAAGGTACCAAGACAACCACCCAGTGAGTGACACTTCCTTGTTAAATCTCCTGATCCATTAGCAGTTCAGTCTTCAAGAGCTGCAGGTGATATATAGACATTCAGTGGCCCTTGCCAAATCAACTTCCCATTAAACTACCTAGCTGCTCTGAGAATTCTGCCTATTTATTCTAACATTTTTTTTAATAAGCACAACAATAAATGGCAGGGTTTCACAGCTCAGCTGAACTGTTATGTGAAGAAGTGCCTTCTTTTATCTGTCCCAAATCTTCATGTGACAATCTCACCTGAAGGTAGCTTGACCTTGCACTACAAGAACAAGGTTGCCATGCCTCTTCTCTGTGCCACTCATTATGTCACACATTTCTGTCATACTCCTCCCCTAGCTGCCTCTTCGCTATGACATAAAGAATCAGTCCATTTAACCACAATAACAGAACATTTTCTGCTTTGTCCTTTGGTACCTTCCTAGTAATTCCTACCATTGTATCTGGGTTTTTGGTTTGTTTTGCTTTGCTACGGAATTGACAATATAATGGATAGTTCTATAAAACCACTCAGGAAAGAGATCTTGCAGTTAATAGCTAGTTCAGAGACCATCACTGAGTGTGTTTTTCCTCCCATGTGCATCACTGCACATTTATCAACAATGAATTTCATCTGCCATTTTGTCAAAGTGTTTGACAATACGAGCTTAGGGATCCACTCACTGTGCCCCATGAGGTTGCTCTGCTGAATTCACAGGCAGGCTGCTTGGAGCTCTAACATGGGCATAGGAAACAATCTGCTTGCAAACTGGAGAAACACAGAATAACTAATTACTATTCAGGAAGAACAGTGCCTAAAAGCAGAGGTACAATGCACTGCTCTTGACAGCCATGGGAAGCAGGAAGGAATGGGAAGACAATGGGCTCACACCAACTTCTGTGCTCTCAGTATAGGAGCACGGAGACACAGAAAGTACTCATGGTTCCAAATCAACACTGCTTTCACAATCCTCAAAATACAGTGCAAAGGCACATTAATACAGAATACTAATGGATAAGTCCTCAAAGAGGCAAAGTCTAATATTAGTCCTACCATCCCTCTTTCACATTCAGCAGCGATGTGACACGAAGAGCAGGCTGCTCTTCTTTCTACAGAGCATTTCCCCTGAGACAACTAAACCAGCAGCCTTCCTGGTTTATGAAATCAAAAGTGATTCTCGTGGTTAACCTGTTTCTCAAGAATATACTAACTTTCTTCTTTCAAAGAAGACAGTACCCTGCATTGCTGGTGAAGGCAAGTAAAACTAGTGAACTAATGCTAGAGACAGTCGCTTGTGGAGTGCTGATTCAGTTAAAGTACCTTGGAGAGGAATTACATCCATGCAATGAGTGACACCACCCTTAAGAACCTCTGCATGATATAAAAAACTTCCAGTCAGGGAATGTGCTGCTTAGTCATATCACAGCTCCATGGTCTCCAGCATGATAGAACTGTTAGCCATCAAAGATAATGTTTTCAAACATGAGTGTTCTAACCTTGGGATTTAAGCTTGGATTCAAAACTGAGCCAAATGAATTAAAAAACTTGGTTTGATTTCAGTGGAACTTGGTTGGCTCATGCTTTTTAAATCATTTTTGTGGAGATAAGAGGCCTTATTTTTGATGTGCCAGCTGTCTGCTGTATCAGCTAAACCATGGCAAACTGAAACAGTCTTCATAACAATCAAGACTGAATAAAAAACCTCAAAATTTGGCCCGCAGTCTGAGTTATGCTACCTGCAGGACAAGTAACAGAAGTAGTTGTGCAAGAAGCCCATGGCCACAGCAAAGGCTGAATCAGCATGGATGTAGACAAGCCTTAAGTGTGGAGTATTCAGAATCCAGGTGAAAATCCCAAGACTTCTTTCAAGAGAAGATGATGGTGTTATCATTCCCTGATCCCAGTTGCTGGGTTCACTGCAGAGGGGCTCACTGCTCTATTTACACTGAGAAGCATCTGTCCATACAGGGGTACACACCCCTATAAGTTCAGAAGCAGAGCTGGATTTTGGGAAATTCATATTTTCTTAGAATCTAACAAGCTGAAGATTTTGCAGACACTGACCAGAGGGTTTAATATTGCTTTTTGCTATGTGCGTCTGCAGTCAGCAATATACAGGATAATAAAATACAGTTAGAGAGTATGACTTTAAAGAAAGAAGAAGGCTACAGCTCCCTCATATGGCATGATTCATATCCTTTTTCATGGTAATTTTTAACAGTAATAATCCTATTCTAGTATTTCATTAACCTTCTTCACTTGAGTCAGTAAATCTGCAGTGACAATCCTAAGGAAGCTGTACTCTTGTTTGTGCTGTGCTATTCTGCTGTTATGCCATAAGTTACATATGTCTGAGTGCATGATGCTGGCAGTAATGTAAGTTATGATTTGAAAATGTAAGGATACAAGTCATAATCAGACAAAATAATTTATGATCTTTCAAAACACCACAATCTATCCTCTAATAATTGCCATCACAATGTCACCAAGGGTTAGATGGCCCAGTTCAGGACCACCTTAGGAGAAAACCAGAGGCAAATGCATGGAGACTGGCACTTGTGCCTTGTTTGCTTTGCCAATACAGAGGAAAACGAACTTCACTTTGTCACTCCAACAGTCCTTGCTTTCAGATCCACCTTCTCATAACACTGCTGCTCTCCCTAATCCCTTCAATGCAGACAGTTGTTATGCTGTCCTTCAGAGCATCTGTTTGAATAGCAGTCTACAAAACATCACTACAGGCAATGAAGCTGATAGTATTATACGAAGAGGACCATTAAATCACCATTTAAAAAATAATTTTTAACCTACATTATTGGGGTCACTAATTAAAAATCAATTCCTTTCCTGTTGCAAATCTGACAGTAATTCTACCTCCAATGAGTACAGCAAGATTAACAGCATGTCAGGTAAATGCAGCTGGGAAATGACATTTTCATTAGTGATTTATTGGGTGTGAAATTTCCACCATGGTGAAATATTCATGAACAATGCAGGTTAGAATGTCTCCATAAATATCCACATGGCTAATTACTGCTGAGTCCTACAATGGATTAAATGTTCACAAAGCAAAGCATTCAAAAGCCACAGAAGAATTATCTAGGACAAGACTTCTGGGAGAAACTAAAAATACACAAAACCCAACTGAAGTAATAGGCTTTCTGCTAATCACAATGCATCACCTTTCCCACTCCCACAAATAACCAAAGAAAGCAAAGCAAAGCAATGCAGTATTGGCTAGATGGCCTGCTAATTATGGCACCAAGAGTTGATCCTAGCCCTGAAGACAGGTAGATATAGTAGGTATGGTACCAAGCTACTTTTTGTCCATGCCCCTTGGGCTGAGCACATCTAGAGAGCATTTGTTCAAGCACTCACCAAAGGCCCAGGACCCAAACAGCCCCACCTACTGCCTCTCACTGAGCAGCCCAGGCCCCGCATGGGGCTGTCAGCCTCAGCCCAGCGCCTCTCACTCTGCTCCTGCTCAACCTAACAAGACACCAGCCATGGCATGGACTGCAACACCCTTCTTTTTAGCATACACCTTAATTATTGCTGTTATACTAAATTACAAGGAAGCTGAGTTGTCACAATGTCTGCAAAGGCAAGGCAGACCCAACAAACAGTCATGCTGCTATTCAGTCAACCTCTGCATGGACAGTAAAGTCAACAGAGTAAGAGGCAGTATTTGGAGCAGACCATCTATCTTCTGCTTGCTGACTGTAGGTAGAAAAGGCATTGTCTCTTGGGACCACCAGTAATTGTCAGCCTTCACAGGAGCCAAATCAGAGCCTGCATGATTCCAAATCTGCAAAGGTGACTTTAAGCAACACCAGCTTCTTATCAATGGAGCATTGGTAGGTTTTTTGTGTTTTTTTTTCACTTTTAATTAACTCACATCACAGACCTGTATTAATGCACAACTGCTTGCACACACACAGAGAAAAGGCACTGCTGTCTGTGAGGGTGGAGGGCCCAGAGGGGCATCTGAGGTGGGACAGAGACCCCAGTAACTGCTGCTGCTGTCAGCATGGCTCCATAGGGCACAGACCTGTGAGTAGAAAGATAAATCAGCACTGCTGGTTAAACAAGCTTTTATTTTCTTCTTCTTTGTTTTTTTTTTTTTTTTTTTCCTTCTTTTTAAGTGATGGTACAAATCTTCCAAGTGGTAAATTGCTAGTGAAAAAATTTCCCTGTCAAATTTGGTGTTTGGACAACACTTCTACTTCCAGGCTTGACAGCTTCAATCTAGCACAGCTCTGATGGCATTCATTAGCAGTGGGATGAGCTGCCCAGCTGAGCTGGAAAACAAGATCCAGAACTGGAGAACAAATAGGTGGCCAAAGTTAATCGTTTGTGAGGTCTTGTCTAACATTTGATAGCCCTTGAAGAACAACATGCTATATAAAGACATTTAGAGAGAAGCAGTATCCTCAAATTACTTTGTGTTTTGTAGTTTGGGAGTTTCAAACTGTTTAAAAACAGATTTATGAAACCAAATTTTGCCCGGTTTGGATTAAGTAGAAGAAATTAAGGAAGCTGTTGAAAATGCAGAAGCAGCAAGTTTAAGTGGATTGAGTCTAGGAAGCCATAGGAACATAATGGCTTTGAAAGCAATTCATTCTGCTCATCAGCAGCCTTACACTGAGGTTTCTAAAATCTCTTTCTGAGCTCATTGTTAAAGGCTTCTCTACATATTACTAACGTTGCTGCTGACTAAAATGCCAAGTAATGACACAAACATCACTCAAAATCAAATTATCAGATGTACAGACAACATACTCCAGGATTTAATAGTGTGTTAAATGATTGCAGGGAAACGTTTTTTGGAGCCAGTGAAGCAGCAGCAGAAGCTAATTCAATTCTCAAATGAGTAGAAGTGAGAAACCGTTCTTATAAAACAGATATTGTAAAAATACATGCAGGCACACACTGCTGGCTTCTGGAGAGGCAGAAGGAGTTTCTTCTCCTGGCAATAAATGCCGTGGTGACTAACATAGTTCACCTTGAGCCAAAACTGCTCCGTGTGCCTGGAATAACAGTGGCCAAAATAGCTGTGTGAGGAACATCGTATGTTCTAAATATCGTCGTGATTCAGAACTATTTATCAGTGATCATGAGCTGATGAACATATGGATCTCAAGTTAAATGAAAGTCATCTTTAATTTCTGGAAGCTGCTAGAAAGCAAGAGCAGAGTTCTTCTGGTGCCTTCTGAACAAACAGCACCCTGGTACAAGATTTGCCTGCCACATAAAGGCTTCATTGCCTTCAATTTGTCAAACGTGTATCATCACTTGGCTTTATCAGCTTTGTTCTAGAAGCACATCCCAGGTGAACTACTACCAGGGTAGTTTTGTTAAACTAGAAAGAAACGGTTATTTCTAGTTTCTTCACAGAAGAAACAATAGAAGCTTTCTTATTCACAGAACAAACTAGAGGAACTAGAAAAAGTCAGGGAAGAGCAGATATTCCATTAGGTAACTGCAGAAACTACAGAACTTTTACCTGTATCATAAGCACGACATTGAATGAGTGGAACATAACATCCTTTGGATCTCATTTTATTTCTTTTGGAAATGGGTCTGTTACGGTGCTCGAGGTTAAGAAGTATGTAACTGGAAAAACAGGATAAAATGATGAGTTTTAATAAAAGACATGCCAAAAAAGATGAGGACACAAATCTTGTAATAAACAAGAAAGCATGGTATGGTTGAACTTTATGCTTTTCGTGTTCTTTTTTTATTACTATTTTCTTTCTGTTGCTCGATCTGTCCATAAGGCAGAATTCACAGGGTTGTTACATACAGGCTGTGTATTTCTACGCAGTGTTTCCTGCCTGCAACACAAATGAGTTTCCTAAACATATAAAAAAGAAAGGAGTGATGAAGTTCCACCCATACGTGCTCCTCAGTTTGCACAGAGTTGGCTTCTGTGAACACACATGCAGCACTGGAAACCACAAATCGCACTCCTTGCCACGCATTCCTCTCAGCCTGCCACCCTGAAGCTGTGCTGAGTATCTCACCAGCTGCTTGATCTTGGTCTTAGCACTAAATAAAGGAAGCAGCACTCAGAAGGCACGCTGACTTCCCACAGGCTTGCAGGGGTACTGTGCAGCCCTCCTCGTCCTTTCTGTCCCCCTCTGTTACAGGCAGACCTCAGGCTCAGAAGGTGCAGAGTAGGAACAGCACACATGGCCCCCTGGCAACCAGCACTGCTGTTCCAGCCAGGCAACACCATCATGAGTGGTGACCCCAAATCCCCCTGGTTTGCATTCCCCAAAAGTAACCAGTGCAGGGCATCTTGAAGAAGACTTAAACTGAAGGAACAGTCCTGTGGCTTGTGAAAATGATGATAGCTCTGGATCTGTGGCTTTGGTGAGCAAAAAGCAAGCACCAGTAGAAAGGCATTTCCCACTGCGGTACAGAAATGGAGCATCCCAAATGCAAATGACCACATTCCAACCCAGCTGAAAGCATGGAGTTATCACACTTCTCTCCTCAGCAAACAACTGAGGCCCACACCTGAACTGAACTCACTCAGATTTGAAGGAGAGTCCCAGTTCACTTTACTTATTCATTGAAAATGATATTTTACAATAGCTGCTTGCTTAGAGAAATTTAACTTTTCTAAAATTGCTCGTGACAATCAGGGACAACAAACCCTAAGAACTTTTAATTAGATCCCATCCATGTCTGGCATATTTGGAAACTGGGAAGAGGCGAATATGCTGGATACAACTGGTAATGATGCACACGCTGAATATTAACACTGTTGAGGGAAGAAAATAGTGTATTCATAAGCTTAGGGAAGACCGAAGGAGAAAAAAAAAGACAACTCCAAAAGAAGAGATGGAGGGGGGCTGGCTAGAGGGAACATGGGGTCCCTCTGAAGTCAATGGAAATTTTGCCTTGACTTTACCGCAATTAAGATTACCCCATTAAATACACATCAATTCCATATCCAACCTTAAAACACACTATTTGATGCACTAATCACAGTTCTACTTTCTATCCCTTTCTCATCTACTTTGCAGCTTATGACAAAAGCAGGACGTAAGGTAAAAAACAAAACCCAGCAATAAGTAGAGCGCAGAGGATGCAGGCTGGTGTGCTGACACGAATCTGGATTGTTTGAGGCCTGTAAAATAATTGTTATAAAGACAGGAAGAGAACTCCTGCAGCATTTACACTTTCCAACACAGCCAGAATCCTTCAAAACTTGGTGTGCCCAGAATGAGATCCCAAGCTCCATGTATTACATTGATTTTGTAATTGATTATATTCCCTGGGTCAGTATCTGGAAGCCTGTTAGACATAAATTTTTCAGCTGATTTGTCTCCCTGGACAGCTGCTGCTTACAACCTCAGACTTTCCAATAGATGATGACAGCATGGTGAACAATGGCTCGACCACTGCGATCATTCACTTCCCCCCTGTGGGCTGCAATCCAAAAGTTTCCTATACTTCTTTCTTTCAATACAGTAAATCATTACTGGGGAAAAAAAGAGTGTCTATGTTTCAACTATCACGACTGCACTTTGCTGCTCCCACAGGGTTGTGAGGCAGCGCAGTCACTGCCCGCCTTCAAACTCAGCTGGTGCCACGCACTGCGTGCTCACACAGCACACTGTTCCCATTCCTCTCTGCAGAGGTTCGGCCCAAGTCACACCTTCCATTTCCTGCTCAATATACCCAATACCTTGGTATTTTAAGGCCTGTTTTTCCAGGTATTTTCTGCTTTCTAACTGCAACTAAGAACTCAGAGTCCACTAAAATCAATGGCAGCCTTTCCTTTCACTGTGCGTTTTCATAGTTAACCCCGTAAAGATTTGGCAAGACCTGGTTCTCACTCAGTAGTATAGTCTTCATTATAACACTGATTATAAAGGTACACTGAGTAGCCATAAACACGAGGGAAAATGGACAGAGGTAGAGAAAGGCTGAGCTGGCAGTCAGTAATGTCGTTAAAGTGGCTACAAAGGGGACAGAGATGCCCTCTTCACATGGAGGAGACAAGCAGCAACAAGAGAGGATTCTCCTCTGTACAAGGCAGGAATGTTTTACAGGGGAAGCTGTGCTCTCCAAGCGCTTCTGCAAGAGAAGGCATATTGGGCTGGCAGCTCCTTGCAGAGCTCATCAGCAGAAGGGGATTTCTCTCAGCAAGTCCAGAGGGATCACTTTGTAGTTTTTAATAACCATCCGTATCCTAACTGGCTTTAATTCATAACCTCTTCAGAGGTTATTACTTAACCTCAGCTGGCAATTATTTTACTAATTGCTGCTTTCAAAAGTACCACCTTCATATTTACTGGGTTTTATGATAAAGGGCTTTAAGTCCATAAACCTTTGCTTTTTGTTCACAGTAGGACAGAGTCCAGTTGTAGTCCTCCAGCGCAAAACGCTTTATGCAGACCTACCAGAGGCAATCCCTGCTCCAAGGAGTTTACAATTTAAATCCGTGATTGAACACTTGTTCACATTCTTATCTTGAGGGAGGCAGATTGTACTGGAGACTCTAAAGCCATTACTCATCCTATTTGTGTATTCAAGTGCATGCATACACAAGGGCTGCCCCAAAAGTAATGTCTCCTGTTTTACTATATCGGCCCACAGCATCAGAAGCAGATGCTGGTGGGATGGCAACAGAGTTTGAACCTTCCCACCAACATCCCATTACGTGTCGTTGCCGTATGACAGACAGCAGCAGAGGGGCACTCTGACAGAATGGCGTGGATAAAGCAAAGGGGTGGAACTGAATTCCTCCATACAGAAAAAAATGGCAGCCACTGACATTCATGGTCACTTCCTGAACGTTTCTGGAGACCCAACAGTCGCTGTGGCACAGTGGCAGTGCATTTCAGCAGTGACAGTGGAGCCCCTCCACTGGCGCAGATTTTTATGAGCATCACGCAGCTCGTGTTCATCACTGGTGAAAATGCACAGCCAATGGTGGTGACTACACTGAAAAATAGTGTTTCATAGCTGAGAATTTACTCTTTCTTATCAAATAGTATTATTGTGCTCTTTAGAGCTGCTGTGGTATCCATGGAAATAAATACAAGGTATTATTTCCGGAGTGACCTGCATATATTTGCACAACTGCAAGGGGTCACAAGAGCCAAATGCCAGCAGGTGGATATAAAGAGAAATCATTGTAACTAATGCAATAAGCAGTGGCTACACAACAGTAGCCATTTTGCTCTTGTTGAATATTTTATTGGATATGCTGGGTGCAAAAATCAAGGAGAGAACTGAAAAAGGCAACATAATGTTTTGTAAGTTTTTAGGAAAGCTTTTCTTCTGCATTATTATGTGTAAAGACATGAAAATGTCAGATAGAGATTGGATTAATGTCTTAATTTCTAAGGAGCATTAAGCTACCTTGCACAGTGTATAAACTTTTATAATTTTTAAGTAAAAGGACATAAGCAATTTCAACAAAGTTTAGAGAAATACTCTAGGCAAGAATTACTACATTCAAATCCAAGATTCACAATTCAGAACCACGGTTAATGCCCGCAACCTGTAACAGGATTCACCATGCAGAGGAAGACATCCATTCCCCATTTTCTGTAGCATGGCTTTCACACAGACCAGGGTCAGACTGATTGAACAAACAGCAGGGTTGGGAATAACAAACCAGAGGAGCTGCAGCACTGCTGAGGGTGAATACAATCTCACTCCAGCTGCAGAGTTTGTGGATTATACAGCATCACGAACTGACCAGAATTCTTTTGCAACATCATCCATCACTAAAATACATTAAAGAAGTAGAAGCTATAAAACAACATAAAAGTTTCTCTCTGCTAAATGATGTTACAGACTGCCAGTTTGCTACAGATGTGTCAGTATTTTAAAGGGATGCTAACTGCTGTGGCTAAAACAAACATTGCAGGCAATAAAAATATTAAAAGTCTACAAAGGTTCATTTCTCAGCTTGCAGAGGCCACACAGCTGAGATCTGGGTGCACAGGACAGGAATTGTTTAGCTTAGAAACACACTACAATCAGAGAAAGAGGGTAGTTGGATTTTTTTTCTCTGCTGTACATTTACATTTAAAAACTTATATTATTTCTCTGTTACCTTATTTCTATGCCTGCATTTTTTTTTCCTTATTCCTTTATTTTTATAGAATCGCAGAATGGTTTGGGTTTGAGAGGGAACCTTAAATATGATCTGGTTCCAAACCCCACCAGACCATGCTGCCCAGGGCCCCATCCAGGCTGGCCCTTAGCACTCCTATGAATGGGGCAGCCACAGCTTTTCTGGGCAGCCTATGCCAGCAGCTCACCACCTGAACCTCTTCCTTATGCACATCTAATCTAAATCTGCCTACTTCTAGTTTTTAAGCCATTACCCCTTGTCCTGTTATTACACTTTCTGATTAAGATTCCCTGCCCATCTTTCCTGTAGGTACTGACCACACTGAGGTCTCCCCAGAGCCTCCTACCAAGACTGAACAAGATCTTCATGGGAGAGCTGCTCCAGCCCTCCAAGCACCCTTGTGGCCCTTTCTCCATACCCCTCCAACAGCTTTATATCTCTCTTACGCTGCTGGTCCCAGAGCTGTTTTACCTCCTGTTTGAGACTCTCTCACTTTTCAGGGCAGCATGAAGTACTGACACACACCACCAGAAAAGAGACCCTGGTGCAGAGCACTTGTGCAGTCTCTGGCATCTTCCCATTTCATGGTGGTCAATCTCATTTCTCAGCTTCCATATTGGATATAGCACAGGATCACACTCCATTGAAGAGAAAAAAAAGGAGGTCTTTCCTCCTACCCAGGCTACCAGCTTATTTTTGAGGACAGTTTCCTTCCCAGACAAGCTTCTCTGCTCTCTTAATATGCGTTCTGAGATTTGCAGCTTTTCCTCACAGAAAACCACATTTGAGCACTGATAGTTAATTCACCTGAGGCATGCTGGGCTTGCTGAAGGAACCCTGTTCTGCACTGCAGCACGAGGAGGACAAGCAGCTCTCCCTCCTGCTGCACCATGCAGACCTCCTGCAATGGGGAGCATAGAGAGATCTGAGAAACGCAGCTGCTGTAGCACAAAATACTGCAACAGCAGTGAGGAAAGCTGCTGTGATGTAGTAGTGACAGCTAGGAACAAACAAGAAGAATGAAGGTCAAAAATACTTCATGGAGAACAATTTCCAACAGTTGGTTAGCAGCTGAAAACAGGCATCAGAGCTGCTGGTCCTTAATGTCCTCATAATCAGCTGCATCTATGCAGTGCAGTTCAAGAGTTGCCAATACAATTTATTTTAAAATATTCTGAATGCTGTGCTAAAAATAATGGAAAACAGAATTACCCAGAAGAGCTCTTTCTAAGAATATTTAAAACACACAATGAACACCTTGTTTTTAAACTTTTGGAAAACACATTCAAGCAATAGATTCTGTGCAGCAGGGAGGTATTAATTTAGCACTTTAGTGTGAGACTGGTTTTGCTCAGTTAACTTTAGGCTATTGCTGTTTTATTGTGCAAATAAATTAGTCAGATCCTATTAATTACATATCTTTATTTGGTTTTACATCTTTTGTGGAGAGCACTGAGAGTGAACAGAGGCAGCTGAGGCTCACAAACGATGTCAACTGCTTGACACATCAGAACACTTAACTCTATCCTGATCTATACCAGAGCACTCTAGAAATGGAAGAAAACATCAATCCAGCAATGAAATCCAACCCCAGGCCTGCACATCCCCAGCACTACTGCAGCAGTTTTAATGAGGGAGCCACAGTGATGCTGAAGGTCTGGGGCTGCCATGGCCTTAGGGGACAAGAGCAGACCCAAAGCATTGCTCTCTGGTCTTCTCCTGGGACTCTCTTCCCACTTCGTTTTTCAGCATTTTTTTCCCTTATTTCTGTGCTGTTTTGCATTCTAAATGAATCCAGGATCTGGCATACATGAACATGCGAAGCCCTGGCTTTAAGGAAGGTCAAACCCTCACTCTGTGCATAGGGACAAAGTTCTGCCCGAAACCTCTGGCTCTCCTGGTACACTAAGGAGCAGAACACCAAAACCTTCTGATAATCTTCTTATGCAAATAAGAAAGGGCTTAGCCTTTCCTGCAGCAGGAGTGGCAGGTAAGAGCAGATAGGGAGAATACAGATAATGAGAAAACTTCTGTCTGAAAATGCAGAGCCTTCTGCGGAGTCAGCTCAAGCTGACATCCACAGGATGCTTTCCATCTGTTCCACTGGACACTGAATCTTCTAACACCTGGCAGCATTTCACAGGTCATACTGGCAGAAGGGAGTAGTAAAACTACATTTTCAGAATTATATTCTTCCAATCTTGAAAGTCAGGAATTGCTTAAATATGAAGAATATATATTTTTTAAAGCATCAGTGGAAGAAAATTCAAGTTGGGAAAACCTTCTGAATTCCCAGAATTTTGAGCTCTAAATAGAAGCCCTAAGTATTCCACTTTACGTGCCACATGAGCACGAAAGAAGCCTGCCGTCATACAAATCCTGGGCTGCAGCAGCTGCTAAATCCCTCTCCTTTAACAGCTTCCACCACTGGAGCAAAGTTTTTGTTTTTTAATGCTGCTCAGCACTTAGCAAAACTAAAGATTAATTGTTTATAGCTTTCATTGTACTTCCATTAGAAACAAGAAAAGCCACCAAACAAATACCCCATTACTGCTGTGCAAGGCTTTCCTCGGGTTTGCAATGGGATGGCCCAGGCAGCACCTTCTGCATTTTACAGACAAAAATTATTCCCTTCAACAAAGCTGCCATCACCTCTTTCCATCTCAGCTGTCCTGAATGTTAAAGGCAACTTTTTTTCTTTTTTCCTGATAAGTTTATTTCTTCTGTTCATAGGAAATTAACCAAACCATTTCATACACCCACCTTTTCCTGAAGTTCAAAAACTAATAGAGAACCTCCTCCTGATGCTTCTTCATAGTTCAGTGTAGTAATAATGGAAAGTATTTATACTAATGGCATATTTCCTTCATATAAAGGAAGCTGAAGCCAGTGCTGATGAGAAGACTTGGTCCCACTGTCCCATCAGGCAATTGGGATTGGGATGGGAACACCACACATGGGGAACATAATGGGTTGAAGGAAAATGTCCAGGCTCAATCCAGCAGCCCACTGGAAGCAATTGTTCATGCCCGAGGTGTGAACAATTGCTTGTGTGACAGGGGCTGGGCACAGCTGTTTACTTCCAGATGACATTTTGCTATTGCTTTACATAAGAGACCAAGTTAGGAAAAGCAGTGCAGGCATGTGACATGCAGAAAGATTTTAACAGCTTTTTCGCTTCATACCATTGCTCATGGATATCAGACAGATATAGAGATCACTTTGGTCATTTCTGATGTGGATGACAGCAGTTATATCATAGCAGATGAAAATTTCATAGGAGCATCATGGTGGGAATTAAAGACCACTGCTCCATCCAAAGGAAAATGCTGTTTTAACACTCACCCAGTAACATTCATGCAGCATTTGGCCACAAGAGGCTCCCAGGTCTCAGCACAGGACCCCCAGAGGCTCTCTGCTACCCAGGACCTCGTGTGACAGCCATCACACAGCCCTGCCTACAGCAGCACAGAGGCGCAACCTGAGCTCCATGTGCTGGACCAGGATGGAGTTGGAGCAGCAGCTGCTGCGATGGGACTGAGAAATCCTGCCTCAAAACAGACTTGGTTTCAGCTGCTAACCTGGAAGATCTGCTCAGGTAAGCTTATTGTTTTGGTGAGGCTGCATTTGAACCCTATCAAGAAAAAAATCCCCAATTGAAATATAACAAAATACAAAACCTTCTGCAAAATGTGCTCCCTAGAATCAAGAGTGGTAAGAGATGTGAGCCTTAGATGACAAGACAGCTGTGCTGTTCTGCCCTCCTCCAAAGCAACCAAGATAATTCCATGTAACTCTGAGCAACCTTCTGTATATTTTTAGCCCCACTGACACCAAACTGCCAGCAATGCCAAAACACAGCACTGATGCTTAGAATGCCATAGCCATGTGGGAGTCACTGCATCTCCTCCAGCAGCACAGAGGGGCTGGGTACCTCCTGCTCCGGGGGTCCTCTCAAGCACCCCTAGGTCCAGCAGAAGTTCCCAGCACCTTAAGCAGCGTAAGATCTAAAGGGAGGGGGAACAAAACCAGAAAATACGAAGGGAGAAGGTTTCTGGGCCAAACTGCCTTTATTTCTCTCAGTATTGCTCAGGTTCTGACAGTCACACCAACACAGCAGAAACAATGCATCCAGATTGAAATTTTCACCTTTAAAAAGCAGCAAAGGGCTTCTGTACAAATATTGATTTCTGTAAACAGAGTTCTCTTTTATTAACTGCTTCAAAAAGTCATTTTATACCAAATGTGCTGCATTAACTCCAAATATCATTTGTCACACCGGACAATACCAGTGCTTGCATTGACTTTTTCCCATCTGCTCCCTGTAACCACAGAGCTTGTCTTATTTAAGTGCTGTTCCCACCTTTAGAGCACAGGCAGGTAGAGATGTGCATAGAAATGGACCTCGCTTTATTTCCATTACAAGAATACATTTTGCAGGGAGACAAATTTCAAGCATGGCAGGGTGATATTATTGTGCTTACGGTGAAATAACCAAAACAAATATTCAGAAATTTCTGTTTTCAAAACTTCAGCAATTACATCGAGTAGAGATAATTATTATGCAAACAAGATTCCTATCTGAGTAC
This sequence comes from Perdix hodgsoniae, assembly GCA_035772895.1. Lineage (NCBI taxonomy): Eukaryota > Metazoa > Chordata > Aves > Galliformes > Phasianidae > Perdix > Perdix hodgsoniae. The sequence goes on along the minus strand of JAPSGF010000014.1, from coordinate 9,670,016 downwards.
TAAGCAGATCTTGATGCAAACACTTTGGAATGTGCTCAGCAAAGTGGGCACAGTGCGGGAAGTTGAGCTGTGAGAAGTCACCTCCAGCACTGCGTGTTGTGCCTGGGGGCCAACCCAAATGTGAGGCACAAGAGAAGCAACTCCAGTGCCACTGTGTGCGGGTGGCTGAGCCAAGGGCCAGGGTGGCTCAGGACTGTGGAACTTGTGGTCACCATCGGACCTGGATTTCTGAAAGCACAGCTCCTAAAGCCTCTGATGTGGTTCAGAGAGAACAACAGAGCAGTAATGGAAGAAATAAGAAGGTCAGCCACAAGTTTGACACCTATTCGCAGATGCCGGCAGAAGCGCTGGAGCTATTATTACAGAATGCGTTCCTGGCACAATAGCAGCATCTCTAACACAACACTTCAGGATTTCAAATGTGAGTACAAAGATGCTGGTGCCTTATGCAAATGTACAAGTGGCAAAAAGGTGACACTTCCCCTACAGAAGGGGAAATCCTTGAACAAGTGTGTCTCTGAGCCCTCCTACCCTGGGGTAAAGCATTTTGGTGAAGGAAAATGTCAACCTCAACTTGTGTGTAGCTTAACAGTTGGTTTTCAGTTGTAAGAACGTGTGATTTTTTTTAATGCCAAAATTCTCTTTACAATTACACCTACATGATGGATATGAGCTGGAGAGTCCGGTTGCTACAGGTTTGAATTAAAAGTAGTCTGTGATTAGTGGAGCTATATAATGAAGAAGAAAAAAACTGCCTCAGGTGTGGCTTTGAAGTGGCTACGGAGGTACCATGTAGCAGGGAAGGGTCCTCTTGAACATACTGTCATCAGAAGTTAATGGGTTGTAAAGAATGGAACTTAATAAGGAAAATGATTTCCATAATGCCAACAGTTTGTTAAAAAAGTCCCAAACTATTTCACTTGTGGTGACACTAAAGTAAAGGTAAATCATTCTATGCATCAGGCAGTATCATTTCAATAGGTTGGGAGGGAAGGATTATTTTAACAAACTAATAAAGTGATACAGATGATACAATTAGGTCAATAAAGTCAGAAAGATTGAGGTTCATTATCCTATCCAATACTGCACACTGTGCAACCAAGTGTGTTAATTGAAAACTTTCAACTATATGATTCCAGGATGTTAGAAACAACAAAATAACATGTACTTGGATGCTAATAATGGCACTGTAAATAGACATAAATTTTAGCAATCAAGGCCTCTGGAGTACAGTGGTCATTAAATGCATAATAAAAACAACAACTCAACAGCGTGGGTGCAGAAAGCAAATGAGATGCTGGACGCTTTGCAGGAGCTGCTTATGCAAATTTAGATAAAGGTTTGCAGCACTGAACTTAGAAGTCACAGTGGTCTTGGTCTGTGGTTCCCATTACAGAGAAGCCTCCTTTCTCTAAGTCCATTCCCTCATTCTTAAACTCAGTCCCTGCACTACCTCACAAATACTGAGATTTTACAAACTCTGTTGCACAGCCTTTTCGTCTTTTGCAAACTGTCTGAAGCACCAAAAGTCACTCATTCACAGTCAATCCAAATTCCAAAGACAAATTTATCAAAGATAAGGTTTTTCCTTGTAGTGCAGACCTCAAGGATTAAGCATTAGGAAGGAAGAACAGTTCTATCATATAAAATATTAATTGGTTTAGGTACTCTTCTTTAAAATATAAGGGTCTGATGTGAGATCTAGTACATCCAAGTGTTAGATCATACTTGCACAGAGATAAAAGCTAAGACATATATTCCTCAAACATGAAGAAACTCAGTTATCTTCTGATTTAGAAAAAATCCATTACTTGTGGTGTGACTTCAACTACAAAATATTAAACTAAAATACTGTACTATATTGTTATACAGTCCTACTGCCTAAATATAATTCCCAGTACTTGAAAAATTTCACTATGATAAAGAGTTTCACATTATCAGCACAATTATTACACTTGGCACTCCATGCTCTCATACTCATTTCTTACCACATTTTCAAGGCATCAAGTATGCTACTCAGAATTAAATACAAGAAAGTTTGCTTCGCCCTATAGAACACACTGGTAATAGAAAATGAGACACTGCAACTACCACAAAGACTTGCAAAGGAAAACCAGGACAGTTTCATTTACTATAATCCCTTTTAAATGGACTTTTGAATTCTCAATTCAGCTGTCATTGACTTTCCTGGCTTATTCAAAGTCTGTCACAAAGAAGTTATAAAGGAAATGAAATGCAATCAACTTTCTGGTACCTAGATGGAGAGAAGAGGTATGCAGTACTGCAGTGAGAGAGGCTGTAAGTCTCACTTCATACGTGAGCACCTGAGTGCCTGAGCTATCAAGTTCAATGGTGTGAATATTACATTTCTCCCAAGAAGTTAACAAGCCTGTTTTCTCAAAATCATACATATATTTGGATACTTAGAATAGGCATTTTCTCAATGCTTGTCACTAGCAGTGACCAGATGGTCACTGGTATGACCAACAACCCATCAGCAGGCTGTCAAAGAGCACTACAGGGTACATATACAATATATTTAATGCAACGAGACTTTCACAGTGAGCACACAGGCCTGGAAACATCAAAACATGGCATTCAGAGTTAAGCAGCATAATCTGAGCATGTCACAGTGATGAGACCACCCGTTCTGCCACAAGGAGAACGCAGAGCCAAGGTGCACGGACACTGGCTCCAGCCTGACCTGACTGCAGCTGGAAGGGGCCCTGTGCTGCTGTGCTTGTGGGGAGGATTCCTGTGGCCAACAGTTTGAGGGAGGGGCAGTGAGATCATTAGGAAAATGTCACAGCCTCGGTAAGAAGGTCCAGGAGTGCGTAAAAGCACCCAAGGGCTTGGTACAAGATAAAACTCTATGTTTAGAATACAGAAACTTTGACAATACAGAAATCAGTTTTTCTTTCATTCAGTAGTGAATTAGAGTTGTTGGCACACATAAAGAAACAGCAACCAAAGATTGATATATTGCTCAGATAAACATGGCCTTTCCAAAACCTTCTCCAAAAGGTTTCAAAATCATTCTCACCATTTTGAAGTGTCCAACACCATTCAATAGCACCTGGCTTCCCCTAAAAGCAAAGGGAGGAGCGCATTCATTAGAGTGAGGCTTTCAATAATTTTGATTCTTTCCAACTCACCTTACAGAAAAATACATTCCAGAAGTTCTATTACTGACATGCAACATTTTAGGTTAACCAGAAAAAAAAACTAAAAATCAATTTCTGATAGATTGAAAAAATATCTTTGAAGGTATTTTGATACCAGCATATCTTTCAAGATTGAGAGGAACAGACAGGGCTCCTCTAGTGAAGATGAATATGACAGTGCAGAGAGTAAGCTAAAAAGGCACATGTCTAGAAAAAAAATATATATATACGTATATATATATTTTTTTAATAAAACATTTGAGATTTGACTGGGATGGGCTGAGTATGTGGAAGTTTGAGGCAGAAAATCCTTCAGAAAGTCCTAGAACAAAGATTTCCTCTTTGTCCCATAAGGAATGATATGCATCCACCCAGTTTGTCACCCAACACAATGTCCATTCACAGCTCCCACTAATCCCTAGGGTGTTCTTGGCGTCCAAAGAGCTATGTGCTGACAGCTGCAATATTTAGGCTACTAATACAACAGTTGTCACAATATTGAGAAGGAAGATCTGAAGGAAAAAGGTTATGCAGATACTGCATAATTATCTTGTGTGCTCCACAGATCAGCTTTGTGCAAATCTCTTGTCCCTCGTCTGTCTGAGACATGGCCAGGGGAATTGCCAGGCTGATCTTTACATGTTTCCTTCTCTCAAAGAAGTGTTCACATGGGGGATAGAGGTGAAGGCACTGACACAGCCTTGGAGCCATCACAGAGGGCACTGCTCAGCTGGGTACCGGCGCAAGGCAGCAGCCTTGGAGGGACGGTGTCAAAGGCAGGCAGGGGGTGTTATCTTCCAAGCTATTAAATTAGAACACAAGATCCTAACCAAGAACAACGTAACTCTTCAAATACGAAATACAAATCTTCTGACTGGAAAACAAATCCTGACTCCCACGCCACCCACTGTGTCCTTGTGAAATTGTCCTTCTTCCAGCCTGGCTCTCCAGCACACCTGCCACAGCTCCAAGGCTGCCGCCGCCCTTGCAGTCCCTGCAGACCCGGGCAGCCTGACAGCAAAACAGTCCTGCCACTGTCACCTGTGCCCCCAGCTCTGCTGCAGGGTCTGCTCCCAGCATTTGCCCCACACCACTCCCTGTGGGTCTCTCCATCCCAGTGCTACGCCCCAAATTGATGGATAGATCAGGCACAGCATCCAAAGGGCTCATTCTTGGAAAACTGAGAATGGAGGAGCTAGAGAAAATGGGCAAGAGACAGAGTGTATGAGCTGAAGCAGGGGAGGTTTCATGCTAGTACAAGACAAAAAATGTTTTACAGTGAGAACTGTCAATCACTGAACAACCTCCCAGGAATATGGTGCAGCTTCCAGCTAAGCTTTTCCTCTTCGAATTTTGTCCTAGGAGCCAGCAGAAATCCAATACTGTTTTGCCTTTTATCTGTCATTTTCACTGGAAGGTTTTATTAGTTCAATTAGCAGAGCTATCCATACCGAAATTTCTCTTCCTGTTATTATTTTACAGCTCTTGAACATAAAATTCAGCAGGCAGAAAGACTTTGAGACTAAAATTTATGGCAAGCTTAAGAATCCTCCAGTCTTTATTCCTAACTTTTTAGGATACATTAAGTAGTATATAGATTCTTACTCCATGTGAACAGCTTGAAGTGAAAGACGTATATAGGTCTTGCCTGCACAGTGGGGCAGCTGTAGGTCAGTTCCCCTTCAGATGAATGCCCATATTCAGTCTGTTGTACAGCATTTCCTTTTATTTGTGACGACAGAGATTAGTCCTTCTCTGAGCTGTCCTCATAGAATCATAACGGCTGGAAAAGACCTCAAAGATCACCTACTCCAGCCATCGAACCATCCCCAGCGTGCCCACTGGTCATGTCCCAAAGTGTTGATCCCTCCCAGCATCTGAAGAACTTTGTAGAATCCCATCCTGCTTCTCTATCTATGTTACAGAAAATGATTTTGGCAAGCATTGGTACAATACATAGCGTTTCTATCATTACCGCTCTATTAACACACATCACTTTTTATTCTGCCTGAAATGCTATTGATTTACACCTTTCCTTAAGGGCACTGTTAAGATGCAAGTGAGCTATTCTCTCTGCAGTATCTGAAATGGACTAAATGCTTCCACCTCAGGAAAGAAGCAATTCAACCTGACGGCAGCCAGAAGGGCTGGGAAGGACCCTGCCCAGACACAGCTCCAGGCCCATACAGCAGCCCACCACAAAGGCTGCCTGCACGGCCTGAACAGGTAGCACATGGCAGCAGTGAGGACATTTCTGAAGTTTTCAGAAGCTGTTCTTTGTGACTGCAGAAATGGAGCACCAATGACCTTCCTTGCACTCTCCTGCAAGGCCGATGGCAGTCAGAGAGCTGTCAGGTAGGAAAGGACAGCAGCTCCTTTTCAGTCTCCCATTCCTTCCAAATCCATCAATTTTTATTCACATGTTCTGTTTCCCCAAAACCTCCAGGACAGGAGATTAAGGGATGTGACTTAACAACTCCCTGTCTTGGTTTATCCCCACAAACACAGCTCCTTGAAGCACCACACTTCAAGAATATGCTTCACAAGAATCCCAGACACAGCCAACTGGGTTGTTCAGTGTGTTCCAAAGTGCCAAAATATTCATGAAGGAGTCAAAAGAAATAAATTAGATGAGTCAAATTGGCCCTTGCTAAATACACACAACACTTAACACATAACAACAAATAAAACAATACAAGTAGAGGGGAAGCATTTAGTACCAAAGTGTCTTTTTTCAGTAGTTGTTACCACTACAGAGCAGTGCTTATAATCAGGACCTGTGAACTTATAGATGCACTGTATATACAGATGCTAACTTTCAACAGCAAAATCTAAATGCAATAAGTATTCATTTTGTACCTATACTTAAGAAACTATCATGCAAAAGTACAGACAAGAGAACCTCTACTTATCTGAGGTCCAAAAATTCTGCATTGGAGGACTGACCCATCAGTGCTGTTTCTGTAAAGTGTGAATCATCTCTCACACCTTAAATCATCAAATTACCGTATCATTACTCTTGTGTTTGTCATTCTGAGCACCTCATCTCAGACAGCAGAGGAAGTATTTCTTTCTTTGACAGTCACTGATAATGAATGTATTCTCATGAAAGCATTTTGGAAGGGTCAGTATGTCATCCGTTACAGAGGGATTCTTAAACAGCTTTTCTGCACATGGCAAATAGAGAACGTGCTCGTGCTGCTAGTGAATCATATCCACTCCAGCAAATGACTTTGGTTCCTCTCCTTACAGTGTGAAAGAGACAGCAGGAAAGCAATCAGGTCAGTACCAAGCAGGGACCAACAGATCCAGTTGTACAACAACACAAAAATTATTAATGTGACACAGAACCAGAAAACGTATTTCTCAGCATCTCCCATTACCACCTGCTGCACTGTACCAGAATGGAGAGGTGTCTTCATTTCATTAAAAAGATCAATCCATGATTTGTACTGCATTATGCTAGCTGTGTTATGTCTTCTGAAGGTTGGTCACAGCTTTATTTGAAAACCAGGTGTACACCCTATGAGGTAAACAGAAATATCGGTCCTCTATGCAGGAGTTTCTTCCATATTCTGCTTTCATAGAATGTCTCAAATTAAACTGCAATTCTGACTCCAAATCTGATTGTTCATTTTTCTGTTCTGAATCTGCAGATTTTCCTCTCAAGTGCTTCCACTTCCAGAGCTGATTTTCTAACCACATTTCAGAAGTCATTTGATTTTTTTCAGCAATTAATAATGTGTTATTCCTTCTAAGAAATGGACTTTAAAAGAGAATAGTTTCAAAGACTTTCAGTTTTGAAAAGTGGAAGATCTGATGAGAACACAGACAGAGCCCTGCTTCTAACCCAAAACTACACACTTGAGCTGATAAACTCCGTGTGTCGGCAAAAGAAAACAATTCAGAAGAACAGACATTAGAATAAAGGAGGCTGGGAGAATTGATTAATTCTATTGACTCAGAGCAGCACTGTGCATTTCACATTCTTCCAGAAACAAGACTACTTGGGTTGGAACTCCCATGTGCAGAATACCATTACCTTCAGGAACACCGTGTGCCTACACACACAGCTGCCATCTCCACCTGCAAACACCATGAAAAGCTTTCCAAGTGGAAGCTGAGATCACAGATCTGAACAGCTTTTTCTGGTATAAAAGGACATTAACTTTGAATGCAATCTGATACCAAAACTTGCTGAAAATAGAAACCTGATTGACAAGAGAACAGGTAATTCCATTGCACAGTTTTGCCTCCCTTCAGCCAGCGTTAGTGGATAGGGTGGCAAAATGCACATCCCCAGGACAGAACATTTAAATAGCTCTTGGCAAATTCTTCTGATACAAACGCCCTGCAGACACCACCACCACCACGTGCCCAATGACCAGCTGATCTTCAGAGCCAAGAGAGCAATATTTAATACAAGCAGTTCAAAGGAACAGAACTGAAACAATAGCATCAATCGTCAACTGAACCTCTCTTGCTGTGAATAAAAATCAATGACAATCCTGTCTCTAACTTTTTAGGCTGTGTTCTACAGATATATTACAAAGACTCTGAAAGCTAATGGAGCCTGGAATATGAGCCTCATCCTTAAAATGATATGCAACATAATTACACTTGATGTTCTTCTACTGTGATACAAATTTACAGGAGAAGTCTGACTCCTGTATAATTGCTTATTTGATATGAGTGTCTGTAGCTGAAATCACGCTGAGCTTTCAGCTTGTCAAATATTTTTGGCTTTCCACCTGTGAAACAGTAGATCCGAACTGTCTTTCTCACATCAAACTGATCCAAGTAAGATGTCCCTTCTCATCTTGGCCTCAGTATCGCTTCCAGCCACGCAGAGGGGCCGAATGCACCAGGACCTGCACTGTCATCCTGTGGGGTAACTGTGTCATCAGCACACCAAATCCTGAGAAAGAAACAGGTTTCTCAGTATGTCCCATGCAGCAGAGGAAATCTCATTGCACATGTGCAGCATTTACCCAATTCAAAGGCAAAGGATGAGAAAGGAACTGAGGTCTGGGGCATAACGTCACCCCCTGCACACACAGAAACTGTAGGTCACCTCCTTGTGAACAACATCATCTCTCACAAATTCCACCTTCGTAGAATGGGTGATTATTTGTATTCACATGGCACAGAAAACCCACAACAGAACAGCAGTGGGCCAAAGCCTGAAGCGAGTTAGAGAAGCATCCTCGGCCAGCCATCAGCGCCTTCTCAACAAGGAACCTGCCTTAGGAGTGCACTGTTTCCACAGAATCAATCTGGAGATCAAACACACTGGTACCTGTAGTCAAAGATCAGCATATTCTCAGCACCCAGGGTGACTTTGCAGGGCTTTTCTTTCTCCTAGCAACAAATATTGCAGCCAAGATGCTCTAAGCATTGGTATATGAGTACATCACGCCATCCAAATAACCAAGTTTAAATATTCTTAAATGCTTATTTCAGTGTGCTGCTATGTTGGTAAGGGCTTTCTAGTTTAAATTAAAAACAAGAACAATATGAATAAAGATGATTCTGAATTCATAAAAATGAATTTAGTGGGATTAAGGGAATATTTTCAGAGCAAGCACGCAAACTTCTAACAACAGCTAAGACTCAGTCATATCACAGCAAAAACAAACCCAAGACCACAAAATAAGTGGAAACTAGCTTTAAAAAAGACAGTGCAAAAGGAAGATTGAAAAAGGTGAAAACCAATAGCAGTGAAGGTTAAAATGAAAGCCACATACTCTGCCTTTTCATGCACATAACTCAGTGCACGGAAAATAGATTATCTCCCACCACTGGAATGGCTCAGTGCCTCGAGGAAATGCAAAACAATTACTGTTTCAGAATAAAAAAAGACCACAGGACATGAGGAATACTCTTCCAACAACAAAAATTAAAAAGAACAAGAAGTGAGGAAAGCCTCACTGCATACTAATGAAAACACACAGGAAAAGGACGTCCCATCGATAGCAAGAAAGACAAACACAGTCTAGCAGACCTGCAGCGAAGCGGGGCAACACAAAGACTTATGGATCCAGGTTCTCACTGAGCAGAACAATGCAAGCGTCATTCTGAGCGAAAACCCTGCCCACTCGAGCAAACAGCCCCTGCAAAAAAGAACATCTTATTAAGCTGTACCTGCGCCTCGTACAAAAGAAATGAGTTTCAAAACGCATGGCAACAAAGGAAAGGTTGATCCTGACTTTTCATTGTTATTATAAATTTGGAACTATTTCACAGAAGCCATTGAAATTATTGTACAGAGACAAAAGCTCAGCAGATGTAAAATGAAGTCCAGGTTAAGCAGAAAACGTAGACTCCCTGTTCTTAATTTTCCTGCAGCAGAAGGCCTTCTGTCATTGGCACAAGGAAGGAAAATACAAACAGCAAATCAATTTTGCCCATTTTTCAAGTTATGATTAACATAAAGCAATTCCCACCACTTTTTTTTTTTTTTTTTCCTTCCATCACCGTTTTGGTGTTTATAGCACTTCCAACACTGAAATAACATCATGGGATGAATAATTTAAGGACAAAATGACACATGAATGGCACTACAAAGTTTGCTTCTCAAGCAGGAAAGCTGACATCCCTCAGAAGGCAGCTGAGTCACCTAGTGTATAAATAACCCTGCCAAGAGAATAACTTCGACTTGCTGCAAAATCATGCAGCCCAGTCAGAAAGGTGGGGAACACAGTGGACATTACAAGTGTGCTAGCTGCTCCTTTCCCTACACCATCACCTCAGTCAAGCAGCAAAACTCTGCATGAAGGCAGACCCGAATGCGGTGTTTCCAGCAGCAGACACCAGTTTTTCTGATAATCCATTAACTCTGTCATGATTTGCAAACCCTAGTTGTCATAGTAGTTCCCTTGGACATCTATGTACCGCTTAGAAACACTTATGAAATGCCTGGATGGAGTCACATACAAAGCTGGTAAAGTGAAGCAGTAGGAAGTACCCCAGTCAGGAGAATTTATGGCTACATAGAAATGACCTGCTTTATCATACCTGAAGAAACCAACTAATAGCTTCCTCAGCTCTCAGTTCTTGTTCTGGAAATCATGATGCAGCATGTAGTGATGGTGCATAATACCTGGGAACACTGAAGATTCACTCTTCAGCCTGTAAAGGTGTTCACAGATTGCACTGCAGATGAAGTGCCTCGAGAAAATGCAAAACAATTACTGTTTCAGAATAAAAAAGACCACAGGACTTAAATTCTCAGCTATATCAAGTTCCTTCAATCAGAAGAAATAAATGTGAAGAGGAACATAATTCATGGCCAAGTATTTTCATATTCCTTACTCTGAGACAGTCAATGTAAAAATGCACAGGTAAGTAATGACCAACAAATGTACCATCTCTCACAACATCAACCTCTCAAACTGTGCTGTCCTTTTCCATCTTCTACTTTCGGAGTACGTAATGCTCAGCCCACTGCAAAGTATCCTTCTGAAAATGCTCACTCTTGTCAGAGGTAAAAAGAAGAAAACAAACAAACAGGAAAGCCTCCAGACTAAAAAATAATCCACAGCTCCCTCTGGGAGTGATGTGAAGAGAGATTATATCTCTCTTTCATATGAGTGTAGTAGCCATATTTATTTATTTTACACATTTTCATTTTCTTTTGCCTTTTCATTCTCTTTCGACAGAGGCAACAGCAAAGGTCAAGTTATCTGCTGAGTAATGAAACCCTCCTGCCTCAAAAACAAACAGAAACTTCCTCTGGGTACAATGGTTATTATTCTTCTTTTACCATCACTTTCACCTTCCTTTATCCTCCCCATCCACATACCAGATGTTTTCGCAATTTTTCACTCACTTTTACATCCTTGTAATTCATGGACTCAGATAAAGAATAGAAAAAGAGATACAGAAAAATAAAGAAAAAGACGCAGATGTTTTCTTTCTACATGATTTTGTAAAGAAACTGTAGAGAAAAAAATGGTTTCATATTATAAAAAAAAAAGTAATTGTGTTATCAACATGGAAAATGATTTTAAGGATGAAAACAAAGATTAATTTCCCTAGCACATGTTAAAAGGCAGTGCAACGTGTTGACATTCCAAATAGAGCAAATGGAAAGAATGAGCTGGCAGGGCTGCGCTCTCATCAATGTGCTGGGAGATCGTTTGCAGCTGTGATGCCACTGGGCATTCATGATTTCTGCATTACATCCTTCTGAAGAGCACGCTGGCTGGGAGCACAGTATTGTCTTTCCCATTTATCTCCCTTTCTGAGAAGCCAGTCTAGTATCTGTGAATACAAATGAAGGAGTATGATGAAAATAAGTTTGTCTGGCATTGTGAGTCAACTGTGAATGACTAACAATCAATGAATAAGCCAGTGGGTGTTTGATTACATTGCATGTATGTTAGCTTTTTGATGGCTAACCTCTTAAAGCATATTTCCAGCCCCTTGGCTCCCTAGGAGAGGATAAACTTTTCAAGGTAGCACTGTCTGTCTCAGCATCTGTTTGCATGGTGCCCAAGCAATACAATCAGTGCTCTCCAATAGGCTCCTAACGGGAAACTGAACACTCATTTCCTTTCATTACCACACAACAAATAATTTGTGTTTATTCTTCTATTCTCTTGGTAGGTAGAAGGCTCATTGATCGGATCCACTGTTTGTTGCTTACTCTGACAAAAGAATTGTCTTGCTGGATAAGAGAGAAGCAGGAAACTCTTTACCCTCAGCAGTTGCATTCTTGTTTACATTCTCTTCCACAAATAATTTCAGCTGGATACCTTTTCTCTCCAAAATGGATGCTTGATGAAGACAAGTGAGATCCTTGAAGAGTGCTTTAGGTGTGAACAGTGGTGTCTTTGCCTTGTAACTCTCAGGACATCTTCCTGAGTTAACAGTGATCTAACTTCTGAAGATCCACTCTTTAAAATGAGGTACAGTTCAGAAAAGTGCACAGTTCTGCAGTGTTTCCTCTTAGCATCTCTTTAAAGAAAGCATTCTCAGGCTGGCTGGCTCTGTGCTGGCTACTCTTTGGCTCATCATGAAGCTTCCTGTTACCACAATGAAAGTAACATAATTCCTGCTCCTTCAAAAAGCAGAATATAGCGCAACTTTGTGCAGCTTCTCCAAAACTAACCTAACTGAATGTATCAACAGGAAGATCTACCTACTTCCTATCAAAGGTACTTAATTTAAGGGCTACGTGAGAAGAAAAGTAAGAGCTAATCCAGTTAGAGACCTCAAGACCCCAAGCCACCCAGGCTACATTAAGTGGAACATTCAGCTCTGATGGAAGCTGCTGCGAGCCAGCACCCAGACAGAGCTCCAGAGCTCACAGTGCTCCCATCCAGGAGGGAAATGGACAGATCTCTCCTGCTGGGAGCAGAGCTGTGAGAGACTCTGCTTCCTTTGCCAGGCCCACCTCCAAGTCCTCTGGCCCTCCATCCTTCTTGCTCCTGCCTCCACTTCTTAGTGCTAATTACTGCACCACTGACCTCTTTGTTCTGTAGCTCTGTTTTGTGAACATTTGTATTATGTATTACTGAATACACTGAGGTTAATATGGAGCTAAGTATATAACAAAACTAAGTTCAGTGAACTTTGCTTCCTTTGCCTATTTATTGCCTTTTCATACGTGCACTGAGAGTCTTAATCTCTTGAGAAGTTATTCAGCAACTTTCCTCAGTTTCATTTTATCATTTTTATCAGTATATTCATGTTATATTGCTGAAATGGTAACCTCTATTTCACAGAATCACAGAATCTTCTGTTTCTACACACTGCTGAAAACAGTCTGGCCTCACCATTGTGCCCCTCACACCTTAGATACTTATAGACCTGGATCAGGTCCTCTCTCTGTCTTCTTTTCTCAAGGCTAAACAGACCCAGATCACTTAGCCTTTCTTCATAGGGGTGATGCTCCAGGCCCCTCACCATCTTTGTGGCCCTCTGCTGGACTCTTTCCAAGAGATCCCTGTCTTTTTTTGTACTGGGGAACACAGAATTTCTTGCTTAAAAGTCACCAAGTCCTCCAGAGAGGGTTTTGAAAAGGAGTTTAAATGTTTTGCTTGAGCATTATATTGTAATTCCTACTTCCAAGAGAAAAAGCTAAGGCAGGGATGACTGAAAAAGTGAATACAGACATTTCAGGTGTAATCACTGCAATTCCTCATTTTAACTGAAATGAATTGTTGTTTACAATTATGCTAGCCATACCTCAATCTGAATGCTGAAGTCACAGTATCCCACCCAAATTCCTGTTCTGCAACATGCACACATTACTGTGCACCATCACTGCAGGACTGGCCCCTACATGCACTCCACAGCAGAAGGAACAGCACCAGAAACTCACACAGCAGCCCAACCAGCAGGTGAGCATTGCTTTTGGTATTTAGAACAAAGGTATTACCTCATCAGGGCAGTATCTAAACAGAATGACTGTTTGGATTAAGGCTTAATAACAAATACAAATTCAGAGTGGCCTGGATGGGCAGTTTCTGTACAATGGGCGCCTGGTCTACTGCAAATGACTCTGGACCCACCAATCTGTTTTATGAAGCAGTCAAACCTGAATGGGTCCAGATTTGAGACAGAGACTGAAAGAAGCACAGTTGCATCCCATCACAGGCTTTCAGAGCCAACTCTGTACTTCACTACTTTCACCCTGCAGTTTTTTTGTTTCTTTGTTTTTAATAAAAGGGAATTTGTGATCTACAAAAACAAAATACTTTGCATTTTCCAAACAGGAGCATTCCAATGAATCTAATATAGATTTCAACCTCATTGTCTATTCTTTGCCCATTGTGATAAGACTCAGTGCCAAAAGATTTCTCTCAAACGAATATCCCATAAGAAATATGCAAGAGGAGTTTATTTCATGTTTTAAAATTAGAAATGCATTATTTATGGGATCGTTAATTATACATTTTGGATTTATAACTCAGATTTGAAGAAAAGCACAATATTTGAACGTACATAATTGCTATCACACTGTACAATCTCTTTCTTATTAAACACAGAGCCCATTACCTCCTTGTATGAATATTTCATTCTGAATATGTGCTCCAGCTACTTGACAATTTCTTCTCTTCCATTTCAATCCTTGTTTTGAAAGAGGGCAACTCAGACATGAGAATTACCTACAGATATAATCTAGTTCTACCCCTCAAGCAAAATAAATGTGAAATGTAATGTCTGAAAGAGAAACCTCCCCCTTCAAACACCCAGACCTCTGGTCTCAGAGAACTGCAGGCTGCCTGATGCTTGACTGTGTGCTGGCTGCAGACTTCACAGACCCACACTTGCTCCCTGTGCAACCACACACAGTTTAGGAGTGGGAGATGACACCCCTACTCCTTTGTCTTCCTGTACTTCCTCTCTCTACTTGTAAAGCAGGGAAACCATTCCAAGCAGCTATAATGTGGTCAAGCCAAGCAAATGCAGTCATGAGAGAGTGAAGAGTGGAGATAACTACAGAAGCAAGTGTTTATGACCAGCTGTTATACTAACTGTTGCTGAGAGCAAAGAATCTGATGTTCTGCTATTGTTTTGGTTTTACTTTCTCCAGGTTTAACTATGTAATTTAACAGAAAAACTTCTGCCTCACTGTGATTAAGAAAACAAGACTCTTGGTGTCTTTTATGCTTACTTCATTCATAGCAAAGATACAGAAATTCCCATTTTAGAGACTGAAAACTCTACTTCATTATTAAGATATATGCGCATCATGGCCCTTACAAATCTCTATTAAACTGAGGATTAGGCAAGGGCTGGAACAGATAGTATATTTTCATTCAATCTCCTTTAAAATAATGATGCATGCAACTTCATGTCATTACTCTTTAATGTTCTTAAGCCTATTTAATCACACAGTAATATTCCAAAAAGGAAAAAGGGAATTATTTCCACATTTAATTTTCATCGCAAAAGTGATTGTGGTTCTTTCCATGGCAGATAAGCAGCTAAAGCTGCTTGGTACCTTAACTGGGATATGACTGCATTAGCTCTGCTACATTACAGCTGAGCTAATGAAACAAAGCAAAATGATTAGCTTCAGACTCCTCAGAGAATTTGAAGGCAACATCTGGCTTGCTGCGAGGGACCTCTGTGGAGGTAACGGTGTCAGATGCTGTCCCTGAATATGTATCAAATCTGGCCTCTGGCTGAGCACATTAGAAAACCACAGAATCCCTGGGGTTGGAAAAAAGCCTTCAACATCACCAAGTCCAACTGCCAACCTACCAAGTCCCATCACTAATCCCTGCCCCTTAGTGTGATCTCCACATGTCCCTTAAATAGTTCCACTTCATTGAGCAGCTCATTCCAATGCTTTAGCACTATAGCCATGGAGAAACTCTACCAGATACCCAAACAAACCCTCCCTGATACAACCTGCGACTGCTTCCTACTGCAGCATCCGATGGCTCAGACCTTGTTCCCCAAGGAGCAGTGGAAGATTACAGCTCTGGTACTCCTCTCCTCTCATCTGAGTTGACAGTGAGGAAGGAATGGCTGAAAGCCAAACTCCCTCCATGGTCACCCTTCATAACGTGCTTACTTTATGCATCTCTTCCAAGGTGATGCCAATCCCAGAATATTTAATATCTCATCCCAAGGATAAAGTTAGAATCGCTACTGCATGGTCAGAGGCTCTAAGTCAGGTTTTATTTAAAATTAAGTCTAAATTTATGGATGAGTAACAAAAGAAACATTGATGCTCACATATACATAAAGGAAACTACAGGAAAAGATGACAAAACAGTGTTTTGCTATTAACCCCAGACATGAAATTATCAATCTCAGTGCCACACTAGGTCTAATCTAATTATTTTAATGCAGAAGCAGGTTATTGAAAGACCTGGAGAAGATACTCATTCAGTTGAAAGTCCTTTGGGCATACACACTTTAAAGTTCTAAGCTGAAGCAGGATGCTCTAGGAAGTGAATTAAAAAGTCAATACTTTTCTGTTATGCTCTGCCCCCTCCTCAACCATGCCCAAGTCTGTCTCAGAAATACTCCCAACCCTAACTCACCCATTTCCTAAGCACACCATGCTCTTCACAGTTTTGCAGCCCTTCTGCTCATTTTAGACAAAGCTACAGATTAGCTGAACTCGGAATCGACAAGTACATCTTTCTCAGTTTTTATCCAACACAACCTGTTTCCTCCAGATTTCATAAACTAAACTGAATACAAGCAGCAACTCCAAAACTTCTATAAGGCTTTAAAGCAGAAAGTTTACAGACTGACTGGATTTTGCTTTGGTTCACTGAACTGAAGAGAAAGGTATAGCTGCAAAACAGAACCCAGTCTGAATTTCAAGCATTCTGAAAATTCAGTACCACTCATACTTCAAGAAACTGCACTTTAAGTTAGGTTGTCCTGCAGATTTTTACATCCTGGTGTCAAACATGTCAGCTGTAGAGTGGTGGCAGAGGGAATACTGGCCATGAAGAAATGGAAAACTAGGAGCATACTGACCCTCACTTTTGCCAAAATAAAAAAGCCCTGGAAGACAATTAAATCCTGACGTATCCCAGGCCCAATCTAAATGCAGGCTCATGTCTGAGTTGATTATCTTCCAAAGAGATTCAGTATCTTCCAGATGATTTTTAGATGTCAAGTCAAGTATGTGCCTAAATCCTTCACTGGGCTGAGACTTGACTGGCCTGCAATTTCAAGAGCTGCGCACAAAGTCACAGCACTTCCCATGTAAGCTGCACACTCACAGGAAGACACCCCATCAAAGCTTTGTTCTTCCCTCACTTGCACTGACATAAATTTGTAAATATTGTGAATACACCCTTAATACACACCTGAAGAAAGGGACAGATACTTGGGCTCCCTGGCTTTTGTGCTGCAAGTGGAAATAACATACTTTCTCTTCTTTAGATCATAAAAAAACATAAACCTCCAGCTATTTTTTTTTTTTTTTTAACAGAAGCCCCAGTAGTTCACAACTCACAACTAAATCAGACTCAGGTGAAAGCTGTGCAGTTAGAAGACAAAGAGTGTTTGAGTTGAGGTTCAAAGCCTTCTTCTGTCAACACAATAATATGACTCTTTTTTTCCTTTCTCCTGGAGGGTGTTACCATGTTCATGTTTGAGCTTTAATTAGCTTCTCCGGGATTGTTAGTGCTTCCACAAGATCCTTTCTTCTAAGCTCTAATTATAGATATGAAATAGATTATCCCAGTGTTTTACGACCTTTTATAGTCAAAATGACTTCAGCTTCACACACACAGAAATCCTAGCTGGGAAAGGGAAAGCACTCACACCAGATGCCCACAGACCAGGAAAGGGCAGAGCTGTGCACCCAGCAAAAATGTCACTGCTGTGTGTGTGTAGCTGGTCATCTTTATTAGATCCTGTGCTCAACTCCAGCACTGCACTACATAGGTTAATTCCTTTGCTTTCCTGAGGAAACAAATTTGCCTTGCCAAGCCATACTAATCCCCAGGCAATAAGAACGTGTCATTGGCCATCACCTAAGTGCTCTTTACAGCCTGCCTCAGTGTAGGTTTTGGGACGCACGGGAAGGACAGACTCAAAGTTAATCTCTGAAATATCACCTGCCCCAAGGACAGAATAGTGGCAACAAGGGCTGCTGTTACTGTTGCAGAAGAAATTTTCCCAGAGGATCTAAAACATAGGCTTCATTGACTGTGTGATGGATATGTCATTTTAAACTACAACGATGTTTTAGGAAAACAATCAAAAACCATCTATCAATGCAGTATTAAAAGACTGCAAGAGTAAAAGACCACATAAAACTAGCTGAGGAACTTTGTTAGGGTCTCACTCTGTGACTGGCTTAATAATATATAAAATTGCTCCTCACTCAGGAATAAAAGTCCTTTTTTAATTATTTATTTACTTACTTAACTTATCCATTAATTACTGAGATTGCAACAGTATGAGTGATTTACAGTGACACGCTCTGTCAGCTTATACATCGTGAGTAATGCCACGCCAGGCACTTTGATATTTATATTAAGACAAATGGTGCATAATGTGATGCCCATGCTAACAGCGAACATAAATATTTAGTATTCCACGAAAAGCCTACTGGTGTGATTAATTTGGCCTTAACTTCATCTCTGTCTGCAATCTTGCCTACCCGCTATTTATTTAAAGGCATATTTCCAGAGAACCCTCACTGAATGTGGTTACTAGTCGTCACTGCAGTAGCAGCTTCTGGCAAGCAGCAAGCTCTCTTCCTATCCTTCAATAAGATACTGGAGGCCATGAGAGCACAACAACAAGCACGGGAAAGCCACTGAGGAAGTGGAAGCCAAAGGAAAAGATGAGAGTGAGCACGAGGGAAAGATTTACTATTTTCTCTCCTTTCAGCCCAAAGATAGACTTTTACTGCTCATCAACTTACATTTGTAATAGTTGGCTCAATTCTTAGAATTAACTCAACTTGTTGAGTGCAAGGGCAGGATCTGTGAGTATACAAAACAGGGGCACATCTCAGGTCTGGAAACTTCTTAAGTGCAACCCTTTATGTCTTGCACCCTCAAACCTAAAATAGGCAGCACACAACTTGAAATCTCTCCCACTCCTAACAAAAATGGCTGACCAAGTTTCTAAAAATTACTAATAGGAACAGACTTCCTCCATTTCCCAGCCATCCTCAAGACACCTGAAAGACAGAGGACATTTTAGTAAATCTTAGTGTTTAGCATTTTGATCTATCTGTAAGAAAGGGAAGAAAAAGGTAATTTGTATTCCTACCTGTTACCCACGTATCAAAAATACACATTCAATACTGCAAGTATTATTTTACTCAAAAAAATGAACTAAGCACAAATTAGCCAAGACAGACATGTTCCCCACTTAAGCATAATTGCTGTTAAGGAAGCTGCAACTAGGTATCTCCTTGGGTAGGGCAGTAACAAGCCAGCAGATGATACAACCTGCACTGCCTTATCTCTTCTGATTTTGCATATCCCTTCTACAATCCAGGAACACCCAGACGAGCAGCATATTTCTATATTTATCCACCACTAATCCTTAATTGTTAAGGAACTGAGTTCTCTCGTTCAATTCTGTCATCCCAGTTGTCACACAAACAAAAGACTCACTCCATGTGAGTGCATAAATCCAGACAGTGGTGATCTACTTGCATTGCTTACTGCACTATTTCATGTTTGCCAGCCAACACAACAGTTGGCTGCCTGCCAGTCAAGTGAATGCTGTGGTTTGCCCTGCTCTATTAAAAATCATTTACGAGGCAAGTTGTTTGCATGAATGCAAATCATGAGATGCCTGGTCCACCTTAATGCATTACAAAGGCATTAACGCCTCCCTCCTCCCCTGGCACTCACATTTTTAATGTGAGATTCCCTTCCACGATGAACTGCCATTGCACACTGCCATGCATGACACTCAGAGATTAAGGTGCTCAGTATGTAGGCTGTCACAAGGAATACCAGGCAGCTTCAGGGCTGCGGTGCACCTCTACAGGGAGAAAATATCGGGTGCTAAAAAGCTCCATAATACAGAGGAGATGAGAGCACCAAAGTCAAACAGGCAATGAAAGGCAGATTCAAATGAGCAGTAAGTAGAAATAAGCAATGTGTTCATGGCATGCCTGTTATTAGTGACTGGGCTCAAAACCTTGTCATTTTCTTTGAGACGAATTGATCTTGTTAAGAACTGCTTAAAAACTGCTATTAGGATGATGCAAAGCTGAATTTTGGTTGCTATAGTGCTTAGAGACCATTTTACGTCCAGGGGAAAAATCTCCCACTTGCTTGCGATGCATGGAAAGGCTTTGGTAGTGCAGGAGTGGGTTCACGTGTTTTAAAGTTCACAGCTCCTGCTTCTGGCTTGCTGGGGCTGCTGTGGCAGCTAGGGAACAGTCTGCCAGTGTCTAATGGATGCCACAGGGCTCTGGAGAGACCAACCTACAGCACAGTTTCAGCTGCTCCACAGGACTCCAACACAACAGTTTACCACCACAAGTACCAAGCTGCCATTTACATTCCCCTATGGTTTTAAAAGCTGCAAGAATTTATTAGAAATCAAGTCCTAAAATGAGTGGAAAAGGGTGAATAATAAATGGTAGGCATTGTGATTTATGTGTTTAAAAAGGAAGGCTAGTTAAAAAAAATTAATTGGTTTATGAATTCAAAAGAAAATAGAAGTTCTTTCTATTTCACCTCTAAATGTCCTGTGTCTCAAAGAGAGCAACACTGAAGCAAAAAGTAATTAGAGACCCATTTTTATCCTTCGCCTAAAACTAAGTGAAGGCCCCACTTTCCCTAGAGCATGAAAATTACAGTATATCAATCACATTAAGCAAGAGCCACCAGCAGCCACTCCAGATTTCTGCAGGGTTGTGTACTGCGTTACCCAGCAACATCAGACATCTTGTCTTCTGAAAAATCACACTGAGCAAATCAAAATAACCTAACAATTGCTCAGATGAGTCTAATTCTTTTATACACACTCACAGCTGCTCAGAGATCACAATGAAAATTCACACGTAAGCCCCATTTAGTTGCGCTTTGCCTCTTTAAGATGTGTTTTTCAACAGAGGAAAAGAGTCCAATTTATGACTGATACAAAATTAGCATACGGTTATTGCAATTTCTGGGTATTTTTCACCATCCTGCAGCATGTGGTACCTGTGACTTACACAATGCATACGGCTGACAAGTTTTGGTTAAACTAATCTCTGGTGTTGTTCTCACTTCAAGCAATTTTAAAAGTGCACACTCCCATTAGGAGACGAAAAAGTAATTTCCAAAGCACAAAGCAAATGCTTGATATCACAGAGTACAGAAATGCCCCATTCAGTGCAGTAACGGCCGCTAATGAAGCCTTCATTTCCTAGCTCCATGACTATATTTTACCATGAAACCTGAAGTAGGCAAGATATGCAGAGTGACAAATACACCACAACCAGTTCCCTAACAGAACTATATTCATGTTTAGTTCAACCTACAGCCTTTGACCCAGTCATGCACAGCACATACCTAATTCTACAATGCTGTCTTTCTTAAGCCTTTATCTCTTACCCTCTTTCCCTCCCCTCTGAACATCAACCAGCTCCTGGCTGTAGGCAAGCCATTGTTTGTACACGCATTTCATGGGTGCTTGGTGCAACCACCCAGTGCTCCCAATAGTTTCTCATTTTTTCTCAAACACAGGAAAAAATAAGTAAAAGTGTGGTGAGAGCACTGACAGCCTGGATTGCTAAAAGACATTAGCCTTGAAGAGCTTTTTATTTAGTTTTTTTGTTTCTTTCTTATGTTACTTCAAAAGTTTTCCCAGTGGCTCTGATCTGTAATAGAATATTAAGCTGCAAAACATCTCCCGTAGCTTTGTTGGTCACAGTTACTGAGAAGATTTGATTCCTACTGTTCTTAAAAGGCGAGTGACAGACTTTGCTGGGGCGTACATGACCTTTCTGAAGCAGCAGCCCGGTAGGAACCACGTCGATTGCTCCAACCTGTTCAATGAGCAACAGCCGCAGAGCCAGCGGGAGAACAAGCCCTGATGCCTGCAGTTAAATAACAGCACCTCAGGAGAGCGCATTTAGGAAGCAGCTGAAGACTGGAAGGTCACTCTGGATGAATCGCCCCTTTCTCAGGGGCTGGCACCACGGCCAGGCAGCAGCTCCTCTGGCTGCACTGGTTGCAACACAGTGGATCCGAAGACGCCCAGCACTTTGAAAGAAGTGGTCTTTTAATATATTTCATCTTTTCTCTGTAATTTATCATACTTAAAGCAATACTGAATTTCTCTCAGAAATTCATGAAACCCAAAGTCTTGAGCTGCTTCACAACCATGAAGGCTCTGAAGCCAATGATCCGCCTCTGTCTTTCCACACTTACCTCCACTGAGGTCTCCCACACACCTCTGAGGTTCCCAAACACCCCTCACCCACAGAGGTCAGTGCTTTTGTACCTTCTAACCTTCCTCAAGGTGGCTTTGTACAGTTACAAAGCTTCTTCACACCACACACAGCATCAGTCTGAGCTCCTATCCCACTCACTGAATTCACAGCACATTTTGCCACTAACTCCTCCAAAGCCTTGCAATCTCAAGAAGGATCCCAGGGTGGTACATGTGTTAAATAACAGTCAAATAACACTTCGCTGAACAAAATTTGACTTCCAGAAAACTGTAAGAAGAAAGCAGATGTCCCCAGCTGGGGATATCTATTGTGTTCTGAGCTTGCACAACAAGTGAGCACAGGCACAAAAAATGCTGCGGCATGCTTAAGCCTTCTGAGATACCATGCTGAACACAACAGTCATCCAAGCACGCAGGAGCCCTTTTCCTCAACACAGTCTCAGCTTACCTTACCTCCCCAGCCATATGCTGCCACAAGAGCCCATGAACTGCTTGTCCCAGAGCCACAGTGTGAAGTCTTCCTGCTCTGTCTCCTCTTGTTTATTTTTTCCACTGCTTCTAGGTGCCTCCAAACCTGTCCAACTGACAGACAAAAATCACATTGATACCACATCTCTATTCACACTCATTCTAGTCTTTGGGTATTTCAGCTGTCCTTAAGAGAAGGTATGTTTAGAGCTTTCCTACACTTAGTCTATCTGAAGGGCTGGCATGGGTGTCAGTCATAATAAACTCAGTGTGACACCTCCTAAGGTGCACCCATTTCTCAGCACAATGACAGGAACACCCAGCAGCTAAGTGATATTTTCTAATAGCCTAAAAGCTGCCATGAGCTGTTTCACTGTCAACTGAAAGAGCAAGACTTCCAAAAAGTGGATCTTGTACTACAAGCAATTTGAGCTTGAAGTAATCCAAATCAAATACATATCCATTATTTTCTTATTTCCTTGAATTTGCCATATCTGGTACCTTCCCCTCCTTTTTAAAAGCTTTTCTAATCCAGAATGGCATAAGAAGTACAGTGCTGTGGAGTGCACACAATGATGTCTAGCTGGGTAACCTGGCAATAGTTTTACAATAACTGTTTTCCCAAAACCCATTAGTATACTTTCCCGAAGTTCCAGTTAGCAATATAAAATAAATAAATAAATAAAGTAATGCTTAAGCTGTACAACTTGTATAAAACCCCAGAGCCGGCAATGCACTCCTTGGCACAATCACTCTTTTCACAAATGGAATTTTTATCACAGTATTTCATTTCCAGTCAATCGAGATATGTATTTATAGACCATTTTTCAAATATATTACTCAGCATCTGCTCTTTCTATCTCTGGTAAATATTTTTGCCTTGTGCAAAGGATATGAGGGCAACAGTCAAGATGAATTCTTGCATCCAGAGTCTAGCAGCTGAGATGACAGTGACATACAGCAAGATATTAGAGCTCTATAGTATTAGGAATATACAATAAGTCTGAATAAAGGATGTAGCCCAGAGTTTTATAGCTTCTGGCCCAGGAAAGCAGAGATAAAGGTGCACATCTAATGTAACAAACTGCCAACTTTAGTTGTTCAGAACAGTATGCCCTATCAATTAAATTTAACCTATTATCATCTCATCAGGGCCAGTCCAGGTGCCTTTGATGGCAGCTTGGCCCATTTCATGCGCTGCAACGCAGCTCAACAGGGAGGTATGTGTCTAACTAGGAAAAACAAAACAGAACTTTCAGTTATTAAAGAGTTTAACTGCTACTAGATGGACAGAAGTATTACAGAATGTAACCCATGTGATGTAGTTGAGAAGTTTGGCCATTTAAAGTGCTAAGCTTACCCCTCTACTAAAAGACTGATGTGTGTTTCTAACTAGCAGCAGAGTACTGCTCCAAGCAAGTGCTCAATTACTGGGAGCAGGCGCTGTGCTTTAGGGCCAAAACGTGCTGCCTAAGAGAAAAACATAAGCAGTCTTCCATTAGCAAGAATATTTGGGGCTTTTGTATTAATGGTAAATTTCCCTTTCAGGAGTCAATCCAGACTCTGAAAGCAAACACACTTAGAAGACAGAACATGTTAAGCCTACCTTCACTCCAGCAGTTTTGCACGTACAACATTTATGCCTGCAACCTTATCAACATTCAAAGCCATATCAATTGATCTAAGATTTTTAAACAGCTAATGTATTCTGAGCACCACCAGAACTAGCTGAATTCAAATTTGCTTTATATTGAGTTCCCTTAACTCAGTGAAGCAGGCGGCTTAGTGTGCCATTAAGACCTTCCCACAAGTTTTTTTTTTTTTTTTACCTGCTATGTAGGTTCTTAACATTATAACAAAAATAACAAATGATTAAGAACCAATGCAATGGAAAGTCAGTCTAAGGTAACAGAGAGACAGAAAGGTTATAGGTTATATATATGGTTGTAAAGATCAAATTCAATTCTCAGTGCCACTGTCAGGATTGTAAAAAAGCTAAACAGCGCATTTAATGTCAACTTAGTCAAATTGCTTAAGTGACAACGTAAGGACTTAAGGACGAGGACTACCTTAAGAGAGCTTTAGCACAGTGAGTTTTGAATTCCCTTCAGAAGAGAACTATTTTGTTCTGTTCTTATTTGCTTGTTTATATAAATTGTCATAACAGGATATATAAACAACAGAAACAATCTTGTGATGGTAAGAAATCCATACAAATTCTATCACAGCAATAAACTCTCAGAATTTTATCCACAAGGCTCCTGATAACCTCACCCAATGAGAAATTCAGTCACCTCACTAGTCAAGAACCAGAAAGGTGGGCTGGTAACTGCCTTTGGAAGTAACACTAGAGAAACTCTACAGATGCAGTTTCTCAAACAGAATTAATTCCATGAGGCTGGGACACATTCATTTCAAGCTCATTTTTTCTGCTTCTTTCCAAGTTAAAATACTTCCAAATTGATATGCTTTAAACCCTAGTGACTGCCTTGACTTTTTAATGTAATATCTTTGTGGGCAGAATCCTGGAAGACAAAAATTACTGGCACATGGCAATATTATTTCATTTAACTTCATCTGCGGGCTAAAAACACTTAATCAAAATTCCAATGGAATTAACCACACTTAATGTACTCACACTATGACTGAATTTTAATAACTTAGAATTAAGGCTAGGACAGTTTGAAGAGGGAGACATGAAAATTGAACTACTCATTTTCTCATTCAAAGTCCTGCAAGTTTGTCTTAATTTTCAACACCATGAAGGACCTCCAGTCGTGACAGTCATGACAGCTTTCACAGCCCGGTGCATACTCTACAAAATGTGATAACATGAAGGTGAAGATGTTTATTTCCTCCAAATAGTTTCCCACTAAAACATGAAATGATGAATAAAAGATTGAGACACCCAAAAGAAAAACACACAAAAAAAACAGACAAAAAAAGATCATTGCTTTATGAAAATTTGGAGGATTAGTGCAATTTTTCTCACGTTTTTGTCAGCAGAAATATTGTGAGTGATTTTAGTTACAATAACATGATAAGCTTGTGTAAAGAGGCAAAATGAAAACTTTTCAAATAACTGGCTCATACTAACATACAGGAGTAACAGCTGGGAGGGAAAGGCTGAACTGACATGCATCCCATAGAAAGAATGGGACATCCCAGAGTGGGTATCTGGCACTTGATGGAACAGGGGAGAGAAAAACCAGGAAAAGCTGAATCTGGAACAGTACAAAGCTCAAAGAAAATTTCTAAAGAGTTGTCTTGGCAACTGCATTTGGTATATTTATGCACAGTGAAACTACATTTGTGAAGTCCGAACTCATGAAATGAGTGTTCAAACTACCGAGAGCCTGGAAGAAGTTCTGCTTGATTAGTCAAGAAAAAAAGGCCAACCTTGGATATATCACCAAGGACAAATCACTAAGATCAAGGTCTATCTTAGCATAATGGCTGAAAAAGAGGAGCATTCTGCAGCTGATGCGTATGTTACAGACAAGGAGCAAACGGAAAGCAGGGAGCAGAAAAAATCAGCAACTAATGGAAAAGTTCAATGTGTCTCCAGTGCCACCTTGGTTTGAAAGCTGACCACTCCCTTCTAGCTTCTGTAATAAGAAATGAACCAAGATACAGAGAAAGAAAACACTTGTTTTCTCTTACTGTTGATCAAATGCAATATAAAAATCAGATTCATTGTTACCAGAATAATATGGGCCATTCTAGGAGTGAATTTCTTGCAAAGAAAAAGATAAACATCTAGTCTCGTTCTTCTGTTACTACTCTCCAAAGAGTTTGGGTGGAAAAAAGAGTGCTGAGTACCCAAATCTGAAAGCACTATCTGTAAGAAACTGATCAACTGACTCAAACCAGGAAGGTTTGGGTTTTAAAAAGAAAAAAAAAAAGATTTTCTGGGCAGCATTCTTCAACATATCTTTTATTGAAACACCTCAGCACAGCCTGGGAAGGACTTATCAGAACCTTTCCCTTATATAAAGTAACAGAACTGGATTAACACAAACTGTAAATGAAAATGAGAATGTTCCATTACTAAAAATCCATATGAAGTGGATATTTGTTTCTTTCCTCGGTTTGCTTTTCCCCCCCCTCCTCTGATGCACCGCTGAAGATCTGAATTGATTACTATTCAAGTTAATTTTTGAGGGCAACTCTTGCTAACCTATTAACAAATCTTAGTCATAGAAAGAAGTTCTAGAAAAGTACTTTCCAGACTTCACTGATACATTGCCTTGTAGCAAAGAGCAATATTTGTTTTTATATAAAAAAAGACACTTCTGTTCAAAATCTTAGAAAGTTATCTCTACAGTTTGGGACTCTGATTATCTGGAATAACAGCTATTTGTCAATCAGGAATAAGAGGAGTACAGCTGAGCTGGTTACTGCAATTTTTCCTGCTAAGGCTACAACTGAGACTGGGAAAAAAAACAGTTTTGCCAAACGACACTGATAGCCTTTTGGAAGCTCATCTCTCACTTCCCTATGCTGAAAACACAGGCTTCTATCAGAGACATTTGATTCTTCCCATTGCCAAGCACAATACTGCCAAACCCAACCACCACAAAAAGCACTGCCCTATATGGATTTCCTATCGATCTGTCTTCTACCATGAATGGGATTATTTTCTTCTTTGACCTCAGTACAGGGAGCTATTTAGAAGCCTTTCAAAATCTGGTTTTCTATTGTTCAGAGATGGATTTGAATGTATCGACTTTGAACAAGAACTGCTGTTTTTTTGTTTGTTTGTTTTTTATTTTTTTACAATTGCTTTTCTCGGAAATCATTTTCCTCCCATCCTGCTCCTCTGTTCTGTCCCTCCCCTCCCAAGGTGGATCCAAACTTCAGGCTGCCTGAGTAGCTTTTAAATGTTAAACAAAACACATCAGCTTGCAATGTCTGTCTCAGCAGAAAGTCAATATCCACTCTAGCAGCAATCAAGCACCCAAGCATGCAGGCTACAGCAAAAGCCTGTAAAAACGTAGCAGCAAAGCTGAGACTGGCACAAGTAAACATTTTCTTGTAAGCCTCCAGATGAAACCAACTTTATCTAAAAAATTACAACAGCTTTGATCAACCTGAACTAAATGCTGGGACTTTGTGTGCAGCCAAGTGAAATTCTGAACCATGCCACGCACAAGTATCTTCTATTGAGTTTACTGAAATCGCAGTAAGAAAACACCTGTGTAACTTTTCCAATTCTAAATCGCTTGTGTGCCCTGAAATTTAGCTACATTGCATCTTTGTATTTTTCCTGCTTCTATCAATGCAAACAGTGAGAAAAATGCTTGTTTTCTATCAACACAAATTTGAAAACCCTTATCTAAAAACTAAACTCATTTCACGAGGGTCACTGAACATGCAATGGATGACAAATGTTTTTTATCACTACCGATCTTGGGAAGTGTCTCAATGAAGAAGTGTCCAAGTGCAGAACAATACTGTACACACTAGAAATGGCCTGATTTTTTTTCCCCTCAGATAGACTAAAAATAACGTAGCTAGTCCAGAAAAGATTTTTAACCTTTATCATATATACACAGAAATGCTTCTGTCCTTGTAAGAAATCCACAGAAAGAGACTAAAAACTCCAATGGCTTCAAAATAATTTGTATAATAATAAGTAGCCCAAATAAGCACTACATAATTTTACCTTTAAATAAGTAATCTTGAAAAACGCGTATGATCTTGGAATGGGGTGGCTGCTGTTGGGGCTACATGCTGAGAGGCAGAACAGACAGGAAATTGCTTCTGTGCTTACCCATATAAATTCAGTTCTTACCACTGATGGACAGAAGCACCTAAGGTCTTGGGCACATGCTGAGGCACAAGGAATTGATTTAATTTCTATGTAATAGAGTTTTGTTTCTTCAAAGGGAATTGCTAAAGTAATTATAATATAATTAATCCAACGATCCAGTCTTCTTAAAGCACCTCCTGTTGTCAGTGATGCAGTATTCTCGGCAAATGGGTGGGAAAAAGAGAATGATGAACTCATGGAACAACAATCATTTTGAAGAACCAAGATTTCCTGTAAGGTCTCCAAAAGATTTCCTAACAGATTAACACCTACTGAGGTAAACATTTTCCATACATCACACTAAAGAATCAAATCCAGCAAGGATTTGCAAGCTCTCACAGCATTCAGCACATCACAAGCTCTACTGAAGTCAGTGCAACCAAGCCATGCTATGAGAAAAACACATACATGCTTAAGGGCATGTATGATTAGCTTAAGAGATCAAATGGAAAAATATTGAAATGCAAAAATGGCATTAAGTGGGTACCTGATATGGGTAGACAGGTCAGCACATGACTGATTTTTGGACTGCTTAAAAAAAAAAGTCTTGATATTACTGGCAAAATTTGATAAGAGCAACTAAGAGATCCATTTGGGGGGAAAGAAATGGGTGCTGAAAACAGGGCTTCTACTTGGAACTCAATCTGAGCTGCAAGCATGAGTTCTCAGCCAAAATTCAGAGAATAACAGCCTCAAAGCCCCGAAGGTTGTTTACAACATCTAAAAATGAATCAATCTCCAGAGCTACAATCGTCTTCAGAGAGAAGTCTTATTTACAGACTGTACAATTAAAAAACCAAACACAAAGATTTAAAGGTAGAGATTTATATTTTTAAAAGATACACCTTGAAAATCTACCTTGTGTTTAGTTTGGGGAGATGCCTGCCTGTCTTCACTGTTTTACCACGTTTCATCTCTGCACTTTGTTTAGAAAAAATTGCATACTTTAGCTTCGAGTTAATTTTAGGCTTATCCAACCTGTGCCCTAAGGACCAGGATGGGGAAACAAGTACACAAGTTCTGAGTGCAGGCAAGCTACAGAAAAAGAGGCCATGCAGAGCATGGGAAGCAATGCAGCAGGCCAGTGATCTGGGTGATAAATACAATAACTGCCCCAGCCAAGGAACTGCTGCCTCTAATGAAAGCGTGTGTTACAGCCAGCATACTGCTTTGACAGTTTGTGAAACCAGCAGAAGGCACAGTTTGCTCACTGTATGTTGTGTCAGCGTCCTAAAGAAGGAAAAGGAATTCATTTTTAACATATTTCCTAGAAACAAAGAAACATTCATGAACTAATAAAACCTCTTCCACACTTCTCCATATCCCTACTCCTTTAATTTCAGTCAACAGTTTTAGAAATGTCATTGTTGTGTCCTTAGAAAGGTTATAAATTCAGTTTAACATTTAGCTTAACAGTTTTACTGGTCTGTAGCACACAGAGCTGTACTACAAGAAAAAGCCACTCGAACAATGCTGCTGGCCCTCGTGGCAGCAACTGGGCTCAAGCAGCCTGCCAGGAACAGGGAGCTGGCACAGGGACAGAGAGCCACTCCGTGTCACATCCCTCCCCTAAAGCACACTGCCCACACAGGTGCTACCTGGGATTTGTTTAGATCTTACAAGAGCTCACATTCAGAGGACAGCATACAGCATTTGAGGTAGCAGGCATTCACAAAGCATTCAGAGTTCAAAACAAGGAACAACTAGAGCTGGGAACAGCTATCATGGAAAAACCTAGCAGCACAAAATGAAGCCACAACAAAAGAGCAACTTCATCTTAATTCAGGGCTCATAAGCAGTTACAGGCTCCAAATTATCTACAAACTAATCATTTCTCCCACAGTCAGAGCCATTTTGCACACAAACATGACCCTCTTGAACTCACGACTTTTTAAAATCAAACTTCTGTCTCAACAGTAGAATTTAATCTCTTTTATTTATGGTTCTCCCAATTCCCCAAACAATTAGGTCTCAACTGGAACAGGGAGGTATTGACAGAGCCAGAGCTGTCTTCCCACACAGCAGTGAGCCGGGTTCTCCTCCTTGCTGGCAATTTGGCATCTGTGTGGCATTGCAAGGTCACGTTGATTTGTAGCACAGGGGATAACAGAAGCCTCAGGTGTATGGCAGAAGCCTTCACTTTCCACTAGAAGCTCACTGAATTACTTCCTAATTTATGGTTATGGCAAACAGTTGTCAAAGACTCCTGCTGCCCACAGCCCAGAAAGGCAAAGAGCAATGAATTAACCTTAGAATAGATGCAAAGTTTCCGTCTTGCAAGGTAAGACATCATAATCCCACATTCAGGTTTACTTCCTAATGACAAAGCCAGCACCTTGAAATGCACAGTCCTGGAGGACCTGGGAAAGATGACATCAGGAAAACCATAAGCTTGTATCAAAGATGACAAAACTGTTGTTACAGTTGAAATTCTCTTTAATACTAATTTAGAAAAAAAATTCTGAAGCTTTAAGTCAGAAATTGTTTTACTGGTACAAAACACAAAGCCTGAATTACATTTCTCCAAGATGAGGGGAGATAAATGTGTAAATCACAGGTCTCACACCTGGAACACTGCACTCAGCCCACACCTCCTCTGACTTGGCCTTTGCTTACTCATCCGTAAATGGAACATGAAAGCACTTCTGTCAGGCAAAATAATTTGAAGGAGATCCTGTAGATTTATGAGCACAAACACAGGAATTTTTTTGCAAGTAAACTGAGGGCTTTGTATGCTTCTGGATTCAGAATAAATAGAAAGAGTTTTCTAAATAGAAAGAAAAAAAGAGAGAGAAAAGCTCAACTCCAGCAAAGTAGCAATACAGCAAATCCAAACAATAAGACCATAAAGAGCCTGGACTGAACAGCCACAGTTCAAATGACAACACAGCAAAAAGGGTGCTAGCCTCCTAGATGTGCTAAAGGGGAAGAAATGGGAGAAATTAATCCTTAAAATTGTTGAGCAATGAAGTAAAGAGTAACAAAGAAGTAAAGGAGACACTACAGTGGGACAGGCAGATTATCAGGGTCTTCAGGTACAGGCATTAGAAACTCAGTGGGAACAAGATGCATCTGTATTAAGGGGTGACTCAGTTCAACAACTGAAGCAGACTGAAGTGACAAGAATAAGCCAGGCTTGATAAACATTACAGACAGAAAACTTCAGAGATCTAGAGATCATGGAAATGTTAGCTTCAAAAATTTAATTACTCAGGCCTGATTCCCAGTAACACAAACCTCTCTTACAGGGACCCAGCTGTTGCAAGGACCTCGGCAGGAAGGAGCCTTACTGAGCAGTTCTGCTGTGCAATTCACCCACCGTGCTCTAGACACTGAGTCACAGTGTTCAATACTTCATCCATCCATAAAATCTGTGCAAAGAGTTTCAACCACCACAACAGAAGCAGAAAATCTTATTTCTACGGCAGCACTGATGATACTAGAAGCATCACAGCCACAGTAATGCTGCTCTCCTCTGCAAGCCTGCAGACGGACTTCTGTTCTGATCTCAAGGACAACCAAATGACAGCACCGGAAGAAGCCAGTTCCTAAGCAACACTGCATTTCTGCACCCCATGGCACCAGCAGCATGCGGCCTTGCTGGAGGCTCTGCAATAGGTCTGGGCACCGGCTGGGAAGCAAACTTGGCTTCCAACATCACCATCTTCTCTCAGGCTGCTACTACAACTCCATAGGGTGAAAACTATTGTGCTCACTTTTTTTTTGAGCCTCTGCATTTTTCACTCATCTCTTCAACAGCAATCAGATCCTTCTGCTGTTGCACACTGCCAGGCAAAGGGAAGCTCAGACTTCAGAGAGAGTCTCTAGTGCTGTCATACACCACCAGCTTGGGTGCAACACCAAATGATTCACATCTCCCAGCAGCTACAGCAGGCAGATGACCCTCTGTGCAGTCCTACCCTGCAGCACACAATGCCTCAAGCAGCCCAAGCAGGACTACATGGCAGTGCTGCCACAGGCCCAGGGGCACACAGGCCCAGTGCATGAAGCATCACCTGGAACATGGGAGAACCACTCCATGCACACCAACTTACTGCAGCCACAGTGTGCATTACAGCACCTCTTACACAATGCTGCAGCGGTGCCAAAGAAATAACACTACCTGTCCTCTGCCTCAGAAGGTACAGAGTGCCTGAAAAAACCCAAGTGACACTTTCCTAGATACCAATAGAGCATTTCTTACAACAGACAGAGGCACAAACCACCATAACACAACCAGTGCAGAACACTGAGCCAAGCAGAAGTTAATTTTTGCTAGCACACACAGACACAAAAGTTACATCCATTAATTGCACAAAGCTCCATGATTGGCTTGGCAGGAGGATTTTTGTTTGTTTTTTGTCATCATACATTTGTCTCGGGGCAATATTTGTCCACCTGATATACAAAATGCCATAGAAGGGGCACAGGATTCTTGCTCTGCAAAGCAGTCCATTGGTCATAACAAAATGTGGCAAAATGTCAATAGCTCCTGCGCTGAGCCATCTTAAGGATTCACAGCCCAGCAGATAAACAGTAAATTAAAAATAAAAAAAGAATAACCTCGTACTTAAAGTTGACTATCACCAGAGTAACAACTTCTTAGTGTCACGGTACTCTTTCCATGTAAATTTAGGAAGGCTAAAGCACAAAGCATAACTATATGAAGAGTAACTACAAATAAAAGTTGGCCCTCTGACCTCAACGCTGTTTTCTTCTCAGAAAAAACTCAGTTTTTTTTATGAAGGGTTTATTTGTTCTTGCATCTTCTAATGCCACAAATGAACGTGGTACTGATTTGCACAATTTCTTCTGCTTCTGAAATGTGGGATTTACTTCTAAGCATCAGCACACAAACAACTTGTTCCACTACATGACTTCTACCACAAGGGAAGTAGAAAATGCTCTCCAACTAAAATTTCTCCTGTATCACTGAATATTTGAACGGCTAAGTGTTCAAATGGAGTTACCAAACATACAAACTGTAACCATTCCTCAAGTAGAGCAGATGAAAAGATGTTGTTAGTGAACCTGTATTCCCCCTGGTGGAAGCATACAGACACAGACGTAGCCAAACAAAACGTCAACTCCCTCCATGGTTTCCAGGAAACTGTGCCTTTTATGGAAACCTTCCTTTTATGAGCAAATGTTGTCAGCTCACCAGTAACAACTTTCACATACTCTAGATGGGCTGGTCTTTCAAGTGCTCAAAGGTAATTTATACTGCATGCTCATTTATCTAGGCCTCTCTTGTGAGCAGCTGGTGCCAAATTGAATATGTGACATGGGATTACACTGTCAGAAGAGCTAAGGAGGAACTAGCTAATTAATTTCAGTTAATTTTATTAAAAGACATACAGCTGCATGAAAACCAGCCTCCCAGCAGGAGAAGCACAACTGGGTTCCTTTCACAAAGCCATGGATCAGCAGCCACGTCAGAACACGGAGGGCCGTATCTGTGTCTGAGCAGCACACGTGGGCAATTTGTTCCTTCCTCTAGCACGGCTCAGAAAGCTGGGGATGAGCAAGAAATCACCACTGCAAAAAAGACTTAAAATGCTGTTTGCAAATTTTTCAAGGTATTCCTTACAGCAGCTCCAAGTGTTGCTAAACAGCATGGATCCTTGGAACAGCCTCAGGCTGCTTTCCTGTCCCAAGGCACAACCTTCACAGCCACCTCTGGGCTCTCCATGTGTTCTATGTGGAGCCAAGCAGTGCTGTTGTGAAAGCACCTCATCTCCCAAAGGGAATTTGGCAATAAGAAGCCTCTATCTTCTTTTATATTCCTAGAAAACCTAAACTGAATCTAGTGGCACTGCTCAGGGGCTGCAGGAAAGCACTCCTTAAGTGGATTCACTTTGTTAGTGGCTGGCCTGTAGAAAAGGTTACATAGTACTGGAATCTGACACTAATTTAAAAGGATCTGTTCTATATATACGGCCAGCCTGGCTGTATCTCTGACCTGTGAATGCAGAAAATGGCAAGCAGGATACTACATGCTTCTGAAATAAATTTCTGGGTCAAATGTCAAGGCCAGCAACCCACCTTCAATTCTTCCCTCATCCTTCCCTGACCATCGCTTGCAAGCCCTAACTGGATTACCAGTTTTCCTGCAGAAGTTGTTAAAATAATGTAGAAGTAATTGCCTATGCCAAAACTTGCATGTAGTTTTTAATGCAGACTGAATACACTATAGAAATGTTCAAGGCTTGTTAAGAATGCAATATATAAACACCAAGCAGGATCTCCATTGAAATGGATACAAAAAAGCTTGCAGGACTATTTCATTTCCACATAGGCTACTAGTTTTCTTTTTACATGAAAATATCTCCACAGAAAGGTCTTCCCTGTCCCCTCTGAGGTTTCAAAACATAACCATTCAGACACCTGGCTAGCTATTTTAAATGTCACCAAATCCAAAGCCCAGCAATGATGGAGTTGTTTGTTACTGCCTTGTTCTGTACATGCCAAAACATTTGCTCCATCATCGGCAGATCTTATTTATTCTGTTCTCAGTTGACAAGCTTGAACCCACAGATGACTGAAGCAGGTTCAGTCTACCAAACAAGCATCACAGAAGAAAAACTCTGGCAATGAACAGCATCTTTAACACGTCATGCTTAAAGGAGATCAATAACATCTAATTTTTGTAAGGAATGCAGTAAATCCTTCCTACATGTTGCATCTGTGCACATACAGGTACTCAATGCAATCTCAGTTAATTTGGATGGACTGAAAGCATAAAACTAGTGTTTTAATTTACATAGCAAAAGCAGATGATTTTTTCTTAAAACCAATATAAAATACATAATCTTTGCCAATTATTTCTTCTGCCCAGTACAACAAACAGGAAAGTTTCACAAATCAGTATAAGGATAGCACAGTAAACAGGCCACAATTTTTGTAGAAAATAGATTTCAAATCAGTTTAAATTACTCAATGAGGGGTTAACAAAACAACACTAAGTCAACTTTCTACTTACCTAAGCATTAATTCTGTTTTTAGCCTGGTAGAACTATACTGCTTTAGGATCTAACTTAGAGTTAAAAATTCAGATCATAAGATAGCAATTTTACATGCAAAAAAAAAGTATAAGAAACAAGACCACCAAACAAAAGCTAAGTAAGCTGATTAAGAGGTGTGTACGTACATCTGGAACCATACAGGTGTACAATATGGGACAGGCATCTCACAGTACTTGTAACAGTCATGCCAAACTTGCCTTAGGAATACTTAAAAATAAATTGTAGAAATAATAAAATTAACAAAACCTTACTGAGGAAGAAAACAGCATGGAAATTTCCTGAAATACTGACGCTTCCTCTCATTTTCCAGCCTTATGTTTTCCACTTTCATTAAGTTGTAGTTAATTTTCTAGGACTCTGAAGTGTTAAATAACAGAGGTCAGTGTTACATTTCCCTGCAGATGAAAAGACGTTTTCATTTAAGGAAGAATTCAAGGAGGAGAAAACAATCTGAAAAGAAAGTAAATTCACCTACGTTACCTAATGCATTGCCTGTTTGTGGGGGGATGGAGTGGGGGCACAGAGAAGAGCTAGGAACAGCAGGAACATGAGGCCTTATCTGGAACAGGTCAGTCATGCTGTCCTCACAAGTTTTTTGCTTTTTAATTAAAGGAATTTTAACAGTCAGTTGCCCAAATTGTATCCTGAATGTTCTCTCAGGAGAGGTGATAAGGTTATAGCTTGGCATTTCTTCAATTAAGACTTTTCATTTCTCCAAAATGTGCTCTACGTAGATTCAAAGCAAGGATTTATTTGTAACGGAGCCGCAGCCGGTATTTATAACCTCACACAGAACAGGCTGCATGGCTCCGTGTTCATTGTTGTTTTAAGCCTATTGTAATCTACAAAATATGATCAGTTATTGTGGCAGCTCTGAGTTTTTAAAGCAAAACCCATTTTTCTTTGTCAAGCACTTTATGAGATACAAGGAGATGTTAGGCACACAGACTGAGTCATTTTCTCATTAGTTCAGCCAAGCATATATGTCTTTGCCCATCCTCTCCATGAATTTATGTTATGAAAAGATACATATTTGGAAGCAAATCACTTTCTCTGCATGTTACAAAAAAAAAGTTGGAGACTGAGAAGGGGAGAAAGGGAGCAGCTGTAAGTAATCTGAATCCCGAGATACATTTAAAGGGAAGAATGACATGTATTTCAATCAGGAGATAAGTCACACTGAGCTTATCGAAAAGTGGTCCTTGGATGCCGCAGTTTGCGTGCGGCTTGAAGATAAAGGAACAATGCCTCTTTCTTCCACTTGCTAATCCTTCAAACGGACAGTTTTAAAATATCCCTTCAATTAAGTATGGATTTATGATCAGAAATCAGGTACATTTACTTTTTGCAGTTAATTACCACATCCCAGTGTTACCTAATACTAAGGAGGCAAAAATGTACTGCAGTGCCAGCCCCCGAGTTCTGCTCCCTGGATTTGTAGCTGGGGTTACTGCACCCAACTTG
Source organism: Perdix hodgsoniae (assembly GCA_035772895.1). Classification (NCBI taxonomy): domain Eukaryota; kingdom Metazoa; phylum Chordata; class Aves; order Galliformes; family Phasianidae; genus Perdix; species Perdix hodgsoniae. The sequence continues at coordinate 9,633,231 of JAPSGF010000014.1, read as the reverse complement.
CAGAACTTCAGTCTTGAGGTTTTGCTGAATGTCATTTATTTGAAATGACACAATATGATTTTAACTTAATACACTGGAAAAAAAAAAAGAGTGGATTGATGGATTAAGTCAAAGAATGAAGCCTAGAGCATTCTAGAACAATAGGAACCAAGGCTGCCTCAACAAACAAAAGACCAAAATCCCAGTTCGGGATTGAGGGCATGGTGGGGATGGGTTGACATTTGGACTTGGTGATGTTAGAGATTTTTTTTTTTCAACCTTAAAGATCTGAAGAACAACATCAAAGTAAAACTTAAGTATAGGACTACTGAAGTATATGCTACTGAAACCATAAGACAGATGCTTGCCTGATAAGAAAAAAAGATTTATGTGAATGGAGCTCCTCTGACCACAAGAGGCTCTGGATGATGGATGAGGCCACAAGTCCAGATTCTTCTATCCATTGACCAATGACAAACACTGCACAGGAACAGCTATAACTAAAGAAACTGAAGAAAGAATCTAGACCTCTCTCTAGCAAACTGAGCAAGAACATGGCTGTGTACTGAACAAGCTCAGGTTAAACAAGTACAGTGCAAACCACCTGGGATGGGCAGCATTCTGCTTCTGCAAGCATGTTTAAATTTCTTGTGCAGCATTTATTTCTTGCATTCCAGAAGATTTATTCCCACGCAAAAATATGGCAATATTCAGAGGTACTTCAGATTGTGTTTTATGCGAACGATATCTTACTGTTTTTTTTAAAGTATCAAAACCAATACAGAGATTTAAAAGCACAAAGTGTATAAGCAACAAACACTAATCACTGCTTGAATTGCTGTCTAATATTTTAGCTGGAGATCTGCCAAATTCTTTGTCTGAAATTCAGCTGGAGTTCAATGATCACAAGTAGAATGGCTATTTTTGTAGTCAACGTGTTTATTATCAGGAATAAAAAGACAAATTGCTAAGTGAATAGTACTATTGTTCTACAGGTGGTATTTAAACCATTGAAGAACTTGGAAACAAAAAGGAGGCAACCAGAAAATTTCACATTGTTTCAAGATTAGTTTTAACAATACTCCATTTTTCAATTATTTCATGATACGTGCTATGGTTGGATCACTGGTACCAGGCTGCATCCTACCCAGAGTCCTGGAAATAGGATTTTTTTTTTTAATCTTTATTTTTCTTTAAGTCACAAAAGCCATAAGGTCACTTCTCATGTATAACCACAGCTTTCTGGCAAATGCTAGTTGTGCCCAGCACAGCACTTTCTTTTACTGTTACTTTATTAATTCCATTGCATTCTGAAAGCAGGTCTCTCTAACCAGGAGCTCCCAAGAGGATCATTGCAGTGGAAAGGTGAACTAGGAAGTGAAAATGAAGAACAGTCTCTGGATTTCATCCAAACCATTCAATGAAATCTAAAAAAATTAAGCTCTCTTTCCATCCCCGTTCCCTTTCTCCATGTTTGTGACAGCGCATTCTCTTTCTTTTACATGACTGGCTATATCTAAAGACTCCTATCCCATACAGTCCCTCAGATGCTCCTTTATTTCCTTTTTAAAAAATAAAAATAAAAAAAAAAAATCACAGCCTGATACCCCATCTCTCCAAGAAATATTTTCTAGATGTCAGCTTTCTCCAAACGCCCTATGCCACTGGATCTGGGGTGATACTGGCTTCCTTGTGCTTGTTCCCATCTTCAAGTGGCACAAAGGTAAAACCTTCTCACAGTATTTTTCAGTGGGATGGACTTTGTCTTCTAACAGGGCAGAACAACAACTGATAGAGAACCTGGCAGTTATGCTCCCAGAATGATGAACCCAGCCAAAGTCCCTTCAAACAAATCAAAGACTTGCATTGTATTTTTGATTCACTAATATCTTTGTGAACTTTAAAATGTCTTGGCTTGGGTGGTGTGGTGTTTTTTTTTGTTTTTTTTTTTTTTTTTTGCAGGGGAGAAGTTGTTTGGCTTCCTTTGCCTACAGATATTCACTGTCTAGGCTACCAAATATTGAGTAGCCTTGCTTTTCACCCACAGATAGTTCACTTCCTGGAATATGTTAAGGACTGCTAGAGGGGAAAGAAAAAAAAAAACAGGAATGCATGGATTTGCTGAAAAATGGACAAGGAGTGATAACAATCATCTTGCTCCATCACTTTGGATGATTAGTCATACCAGTGAACATTTTACTGATTAAAAAAATCTAAGTTTTGCTTGCTGAAACAGCACTTGCCATCAGCTCTGACCCCCACTTCCGCAGTCATCGCTCTCAACGGAAACAGGCTTAGAAGAAATCTTCAAAGAGCAGCTATCGAGCAAGTAAAGAGGTACAAGAAGCAAACAAGCTCTTTAGTAGCAGCTGTTCTAGGAGCATCAAGTGACTGACAGCAGCCTCAAGTCATCTTTAACTTATCCACCAAGATTTACATTTTCCCTATGGCTAACTTTTTGAAAGGAGAAGAAAACATGCAGAAGCATCTTTATCTAAACCTTCCTTCTTTTAAAACTTATCCCACTCATCTCTACCATGCACAGACTTTTTTTAATCAGCCACAGAATGCTTAAACATACACTGTACTACACATTCAACCAGGCACTTTGTGCAAAAATCTCAAATATAACATGTTATGGTCAGAGGTAATTCTATTTTGCATCCCATTCCCTTCAAGCATCCTACAGTCTGTCCCATATTCACATCCAGTTTGCAGACTGTTAATTGCAGACATCATAACAAGCCTGTTCCCATCAAAAACTCTGGAAGCTGAAGTGCACCAATGAGTTCTTATTCTGACTTTGGTGACCTGATCTGTCTGTGTATTTCTGGTGAGATTTTCCCCTTGCATAGTGCACACACCGTCATCTGTTCCCTGGAGCACTACTACCAAGCTCTTGTATTTTCTGCTGCCTCTGTTTTATGTCACAGAGACTCTACTTCAGCAAATAATAATGATCAGACTTGCAGTTCCAGACAGGTAAACTTCTAACAGCATGAAAATGTAATAAATCATTATCAATACTGATTCTAGTGTAAATATAGCAATGAAACAAAAAATATAAGAAATCACCCAGAAATCTAGTTTAAATGTTCCAAGATCCCCTGATGACAGATACAACTAAGAACAATTGTCAGAGAAGCAAGCATTTGGGAAAAAGCATAAGCAGGTATAGAGGCTCCAGGAAACACTGCCTTTTTGTCCTGCATGTTAGTTTTGTTCCTAGACTTCCCATGCCTTCATTAAATGCATCAGCTATATTTAAACTGACACAATGTCTTTTGGACCCTGTCTACATAACAGAGCCACCTAACTCAGAAATTTGCAGGCACAACCAAATGAAGCAAAAGGGGAGGGCTTGGTGCTCCAGTACTGCATTCTGCAGTTAACTCAATTCAGACCACTGCGTGCACTTCACCACAAGCCCTATGCTTCAAGCACTTCCACATACAGCTGTAACTCCCCTAAGAATTATTCCTTAAATAAGAATATTCATTACAAGGGAACACGACATAGAACAACTGCAGAGGAACACTGCCCAGGACGTCTGACTCTGCCTCAAGCACTGCATGCAGTTGCTGCCCACCAGCCTCACAGCTCCTTGACTCCTCAGCCCATATCACTAAGGAGCCATGTTCACTGTAAATATTTAGTTATTCATCCAGCAAAATGCTGAGCACCTCACTCATTCACAGATAGCAACACAGGATGCTGGTTAGCTGTATCTTCATTCTCTGAAGATTATGATTGTGATTGCTGGGAGTCATGATTACCTCCCAGGACGTCATCATTATTCAAAGCCTGCTGTACAACAAAGACACTCATTTAATTACCCAAAGGGCATTTAGGAAAATGTTTTTGTTATATGCATAAATCTTAATGAAAGAGCTGTTACACTGTGGGTATCTTTATACCAGTTCAGCGTGATTGCTGAGGTGAATGCAGTGCTCACCCACAGTGTTTACCAAATTACAGGTAAGAGAACAAAAATTTTCTTTAAATCCCTTCCCGCTTTTCACATAAGCAGATGTCATTCTCATTACCTTGTAGATCTCAAGTTTTTACCATAATTCTTGCTGTCAGAACACCATTCTGCACACAATTCAGCAGCAGCCCTAGAAAAAGAAAAATAATAATTACAAAACACTCTGGACTTATAGTGGGCAAAAAATCTTTGACTGTACAGTAGCTACTACACATCACAGAGCATTATGACAACAACATAGTAGTCACCTGTGATTAATTCTTGAGTATTTGGAAATCAAACTATCAAAATCCCTTGAATATTCATTTTGAAAATACTGAGCTATGCCACAAAATTTCAATTAGCTTATATTCCTTCCCAGTGATGAGACCACAGACAGAATTCATTATTTTATGGTCTGAAAAAAAAAAAAAAAACAACCCTAAAGATCAACTATATATTTGAAATAACAGCTTATTGCAGCCATGCGTTATTTTAAGTGGGATTAGTTCTGATATTTAGAACCCTTATTTTTAACATCTCATTTTTGTGAGACAGACATAAGTTCAGACACACCAGCCTCTTCTATTTGAATGCAATGTTTATGATTTTGAGTAAGTTCAAGTAGTTAAGGCTAAGTCTTATAGTTTTCACCTTCAAAAAACAAGCAATTACTGTTTCTACTGTCAGCCCTATAATGTACAATTATTACTACATTCAGTGCTTATCCTCATAGATATATTAAAGAAAGAAACCTTAAACAGTAGTCAATGGACAGCATGGCACACGGTAATTTAAGAGGTTCAAGCCTCCTACCTACTATCCTTCATTGTGAAATGGCTTCTGCCTTTCTCAGAAATATTTCAAAAAATACAAAAAGGCACCGTGATATTTGAGATTGTAAACATAACGTTTTCTTGGCTTTTTAAACAAAGCTTAAAAAAAAAAAATAAGGGAATGGAAATAGAAGAAACCCAGAGAACAACATCCAGAAATCTCCGGCTCAAAACAGACACACTGAAGAGAACACAAGACCACACTGGATTCTCTCAGGCAGCAGGTGAATGCTGCTAACTCCATAGGGAGTGGTAACACTGGTCTGTATTGTAGTTTCATTCTCAATCATAAGATTTGGCTGTTGAATCCCTGCTTCAAACAACAGACTTTTAGCTGCTTATCAGCACTGACTGCACCTGGAGGTGTTCAGCCCCTGGGACACACAGGTTATTAGTCTGCAGCAGCTTCCTACCACACCTGCTCAGACTGTACTTGACCCTGCTTAGTGCCAGCACTTTCTCCTACTGCTAACAGCTTGGTTTCAATCTTATTTCATTCAAACCCACCAACATATCACAAACAAAACAAAATCATCCATTGTTCTTGATTTTAATTATTTAGGTGAATTTCTTAAGGAGGCTTTAAAGGAATTACTAGTCCTCAGCATAGAAACACTGAAGGGACCCTGACACAGGGCACAGAAAAGTGCATTTGACTGCTCAGCATATTCAGCAAGACTTGAGTGACTCAAACAAGGACAGAGCTGCAAAAGAAATGTATGTATTAATTATTTACTCGTCTCCTGGGATTCTGTGCCATATATAGTTAGCATAACTCTCTGAATAAATTATTCACATCTTCACAGTTCAAACTAAGCACAGCACAGCCCGAAAGAGATGACAAACATGCAACCCATAACACATACCTATTAAATCTGCTCCCTGCAAAGTTGCTCTTGATATTTTCACCACAGTTCTACCCAGAGATGTAGTCCCTAGCTTCAGGCAATTTAAATCAACAGAGCCCAGTTATAAATACAACAGAAACCAACAAATATCCCAGCCTGCCCCTGCATATGTGCAGAACACACAGCCATGAGCTGCACAGGGCAGTGACCCACCTGCAGGGAAGCACTCCTAACACAACACAGCTCCACCACCCCTCATTCACTAAGGCTGCTCTCATCCTTTGAGAAATTCCTGCTTTCCACTCAGTACTGTAGCTCTGAAAAGCCCTAGTGAACATCCAGAAAGCCACTCTGAAGGCTTGCTAAGCTTGTGGCTTAAGCACTGTCATAAAGCCATGAAGTCCAGAAGCCATCTGCATACTGTGATGCCTGAAGAGCACTGGAGAAATAACTGCACTGCAGCCTGCATCGCTGAACAAGGCACCTTGATCTAGCTCCTGCCAGATCCAACTGCTGACTGCACTTAGCTCAGTCCCTGGGCAGTATTAGGATTTTGCTCTCAGTACAGATGACTCCTCCACAAGGGGTAAGAGGACTGACCTTGGGGTAAATGGCAGCCCACAAATTACAGGGAGGAGCCTCTGCCTTGGTCTCCTGAGATAAGCAAGAACATGCCTCTGGGCTGAGATTTATGGCACGTGGGGGGAAGGGGAGACCCTGCTGCTCCGAAGAGCTCCACACTCACCCCTTTCTGGGCCTGAAGCTCCACAAGGCAGCAAACAGCCCCCAAACCAGCCTCCAGCTGGTCTGCTGGCAAAGCAGAAAACACAGATAACAGGAGGCAAACACCTCCCAAAACATTTCCTAATGGGTTATAAATTATAGAAAGAACATTCTTTGCTATGTAACTAATGGAAATTTACCATTTTTTAAGCTTCCTGAGGGAAATTTTCCACATCAAATCAATTTGTAGATAGGACCCAAGAGGCAGAAAATCACAACTGCTTCAGTGTGCTTCTTTATTTGACTGCTGCTGGGGGTTTAATTTTCAGTCACGTTCTTTGGTGGCTTTGATCTCTGATGACAGTGTTAACTCTATTCGGACTCCAGTGCAGCACTGATTTTAAAAAGCCTTTTGAAATACCCTCACTAATTATTTCACTGGAAGTTTAATTAAATCTTGTCACATAGGAATAAGTTGCTTCTTGGATTAGCTGCTAAACATTATAAAGCATGTAACTGGAGAAAAAGGAGGATGGATAATTATAGTTGGACAGACAAGCACACGAAGAAAAAGCAGAAAGCTATTTCTAAATATGAATTCAAGTGCAAGTGTTTGTGAACCTCTCAGCTTTCCCTGTGCACAGAAGCAGCAGACCTCTTGCTGTTTTACGGACAAAAAAGACTCATGAAAAAACATCTCCATTTGTTCTACTTTCCAGCTAGGTATCACACACTCCCATTCCCAAATCTCGTCCAATTTTTATGTCTTATAGCCAACTTTATATTAAAAAAAAGTAAGAATTTCTGCAAATTTCTCAAATTCCTATTAGGTTGGGGAAGGGATTACTAACATTCAATAAAGAGTATTTTTTCAGTGGTTACCTTATCCAGACAACTGCTCTCCTCATATTCATCTACACAAACCAGTAAAGGAAAAGCTGCAAATTTCTATTCTCTTCTAAAGTTGCTGTGCCTACAGTTCCCATCTGTCGACCTCTGACTGCCTTTTATTTTCCAAATGGAATCCCATATATAAAGAGTATTATAGTAGAGATTGAATTTATTCCTCAACCAGATACACATACTCAGAAGTGGCACCTTTGTATTGTTATTATTATTATTAGAGATTTCACTATCTTGCACCTTTCTTCTCATTCTAAGATTCCCTCGGACAAAATTAAGTCTTTTCCATAGGCTATTCACCCACTCATAGTATCTAACATCACGTGAAGGTACTTCATACTGAGCTGGCCACTGGTTTGTATGTTCCACTTGAAAAACCAAGCTGAAAAAGGAAATAAAGTTGCAGTACTTAGGTTAAGCACAGACCTGTTGCCTGCCAGTGTGTTTTCATATTACTGGTATAAACATGACATTCATACATAAATGCCACACTTTTAAGAGGACTTTTTTTTTTTTTTTTTACATTCATTTCAATACAAAATACAAAAAAAAAAAAACATTCATTTCCCGTTCTAAATTTTAATACATGGACTGCATAAGACATTGCAGTACCAGATTTAAAGTTCCATTAAGACTCAATTAAAGCCTCTAGAGTTCTATATGGAAAGCTGAAAAGGTTCAAACAGGCTCCAAAGCAGGAAAACCAGCATTGCCATTTTGGAGGATAGGAACAACAGCACTGGTGACAGAAACTGACAATGAGAGGTGCTGAACAGAAAGGCCAGGCTGTGAGATATAATAAACACGCTAAGGAAAATGAGAGACCTGAACGAGTGCTGCTTCTTACTCTTGTTAATATTCCAGGTATATGAGAGAGAGAGATTACAGAGGGTTGTTTTCCAGCCCTCAATTAAATGGCCTTGGTCATACAGCAGAATGGCTCCTCATCCCAGCAGGCCAGTTCGCCTCTGAGAACAGCAATCCTGCTTGGAAATTAAAAGTAAAACCACACCATTGACATTTCTTTCACACCTTTCTCAGGTCTGGCAGAAGCAGAATTCTACTTCAACCCCAGGGCAGAATTCTACTTCTTTTACAGAAGGATGAAAGAAAATAGCACTTCATCTTATTTTTTAAGCATTCTAGTAAATGCGATCCCTTGTATCCTCTGCACCCTGTTTTCAGAGACGTGGAGCACTTTAAGCCCCCCCTCAGTGAGAATTTAACTGTGAAGTCCCACAGCACCAAGCCATTCTCTCACTAATGGGGATGCACAGTGTTTCTCTACCTGTATATCACCTTGTGTTATTGTACTTCTCCCACCCCAGAACAAATGAACAGACCTTCCATCCAGAGCCAAGAAAACCCCCCAGGCCAAGGGTGGGACCCCCCCAAACACACTGATCATGCTTGCAGGAGCTTCCACGTTTTTCCTCATTTCCACCTAACTTGTGCACAGTTCCCTGGCTAATGCTGATAGGTGACCATTAGTTTAACACTGTGTATCTGTTAAAGAAGATGCAACTTAAAGAAATAAAGAAATCAGTTTACACATGAGTAATAGCCAGAGCTGCTGCACCAGGTGCATGGTGTGAGGCTATGAGGCATGCAGGAACCAAAGGCATTTTGGGCAGTGCACCTAGCAGCTGCATTGCCCAGCAGAGCTGTGGTACTAGTGGAGGGCTGGGTCAGCAAGGAGAAATTTAGGATAATTAGCAGACAAGGCACCTGGTCCAATTATTTAATATGAAAAAATAAATGCAGAAGAAAAGGAAAAGTATTGAATTTATGTGCAAACCTGTACTACCAAACATTGCTCTGACTCTAAGATTTGGCACCATTTGTTTCTAACTTCTCAAGGACTGGCATTTGTTCACTTAAAATGTAAGAAAAAACAGTAAGGCAAAGTAAGTATACCCCAAACTAAGCAGCTCAACTATATCAGATGCAAATAGGAAAATGCTACAGTCAGAAAGATCAGCATGGTGGAACAGCAGTACAGAAGTAGAATAGCAAAAGGAGCAAACAGGAAAGGAACGCTCACCCATCTCCAACCATCCGGGCTCATAGAGAAAAACTCCACAAAGGAGGAAATTGTGGCGGTCAGTCCTTAAATGGGGTCTAAGAGAAATGCAGCCAGACTCCACCCCTTGTGGTCACACAGCTGAATTGCCTTCACCTGTGTTCCCAGGGCTGACCAGATCTTTTCCCAGATGACCAGTCAGTGGTTCAGGCTGTGACTCAACAGTTCCCATACAGAAAAAAAAGTCTGCAGAAGTCTGCAGCCTTCTTTTACAGAGACTGATTGTTAGCAGATACGTGAGCATTTAGGAAAGTCCTTCATCTCAATCAGTGCAGGAAACAAAACTGAAGAAATAATACCAGTAGAAATTTTATTTCAGTCTTTGGTGGCAACAGCAGGCACTGACCCTTCAAAAACTATTTGTTTGGGCTCTCAGGTAGTGAGAAACAGAGTAGTAACGTAATCTCTGATTTCACTGCTAAACAGCTCAAGACGTCCAGAAGGACACTGGGAGCTTTGTTCAGCTAAGCAGTAAACAACCCCTACACACAGCAGGAACATGTGCAAAGCAAACTACACCTGTGTGTTCCTCTCCAAATTGCCAGAGGCTGTTAGAACAACTGCATCTCATTTTGGGGAGGAAGAAACAAAGAAGCACAAGAATATTGCATCATTTTCCAGAGCAAGTTGTTAAAATTCTGCATGAAGAGAAAATAACACCTGATATACCGTCAACAACTAAAATTAAACTCACATTTAACATGACAATAAAAAAGGAGGTGGCCAAGCTTTTGTTCTTTGCAAGTATTTTTAAGGCTTAAGCTTGTTCAGGTGCTGGCTATGAAATTAAAAGACGAAGAAGCAGGTGTCACGTTAGTCAGTTTTACTGTTCACACAACCACCCGAAGTCACCCTGAAGCAGTGGGTAAGGATTCTTTTTAAGTAAATGTTAAGTTTTGCAGGAAGAGACAGCAGGAATCAGACTGGAATAACTTCCTCTGTCTGTGATAGTGCGACATTATGGTATGGAAAACAGAAGTTGTGATATACCAATCACCACCCAGGGCAGAAAGTATCTTAATTTGTTAGATAATTGAAGAAATGCAGTCATTGAAATGAGCGTTCATTTTACTACTGAAAAACATTTCAGGGAATTTTCGGTCTACAATCTCCCTTTTGAAGGAATTCTTTAGGCAAATATCTGCTCATTATCCCATGATCACCAACGATTTCATAGTATTAACAACAGAACATATAGACAAGGGCAATTTTTCTTTTCATTAATATAACTCTGGCAACTGTAAGTTTTACAGAAAAGTGACATCTAACCTGTGCAGTTTAACAGACCCTTACAGCAGGGGATATGAATGTCTGTGTAGTGACACAGCAAAGCAAGAAAATATTCTCCTCTGGGCAGGTTTCTGAAGGCCACCTGTTGGCCTGCAGCAACAGCAGAGACAATTATCCTAAGGAAAAAAAAATCCATAGCTATTTTAATAATAATTTAGTTGCTGTTCTTGTAATTAAAATATTTTATTGCCATTCTATTTATGTATGTGCCAAGCACAACCAGTGCACAGCATGATATGACTCAGGCAAAAGAAAAACTGCAGGTCTTTGCTACCAAGATATGCTGTGGGATACCCAAAGATGTTTTGAAAGAAAAATACCCGAAGAGAATTCATCTCAAAACATCCTCTTCCAAAGACATTATAGTTCATTTTCATCTAGGCTTTTTTGTGATTAATGAATTAGATGTCTAAGATGTACAGATTTACTGCTAATTAGCTTTTTGCTTCTTTTTTAACAAAACCTGTATAGCCGTCACTTCCATAATGACTAAGATATCAGCTTTATATGATAGAATCATAGCAGAATCTCACACAGTACATTTCATGGCACAGCCAGATAGCTGTTTGACCAAACAGAACTTAGGAAGAAAATGCACCTATCTTATAGAACACTAATACATTAAAGATCCTGTTTTATAGCTGTATTCATTGTGTTTCAATTTTAACCTCAAGGTATGCTGAACTGAGGGACACTTTATGTGAAATCGATGCCTGCTGTGTACACACAGGCTTCTTCAAGCATTAGTGTGTGGACTGGCATGTGTTTTAATGGAAATGTCATTGACTGTAAGCAGCCAGTCCTAATACCACTGAAAGACGTGTTATATTGGCACTGCTAATAGCGTTACGATGCTGCAAGTGTCCCGATGTGCTTGTAAATACCTAAAGCTACAATGGCTTAAGGGAACTAGTCTCATCCAAGTTGAATTATTAGGGGCTGATACTCAGTCAATACCCCTCTACAAATTAGGAATGAGAGACCTGACATCACTGTTCTGCTGCATCACTTGGGGCAGGAGGGCATAAATCCTCCGCACATGGGGATTTTACAATGCAGGGACCCAAAATACTAAGCAGATACAATTAATGAGTTCTTTGCATCACATTTGTTATTACTTAGTTATATGCAGTAGACTGTTGGGCAGATTGCAATAACTTAAAGCCACCAAAGATAGCAGCTCCAGTAGCGCTACAGGGAAAAGCAGTTACCACCAAGCAGGCTAACCACCAAACACCACAGCATTAAGAACTCACTTAAATGCAACCTACACACACAGCTGCACAGCCTGCTGCCACATGCATGCTGCTGATGAGAGGAAACTCCTACCAACTGCCCAGTTGCCTTGTGGTGTCTTAATAAACTGCAGTATAATCTAATTAAAGACAATTAAATACTGAAGTGCAATCTTAAATCAGACACAAGTTGAATGAGGTTAAGCACAAACCAAAAGGTCAGTACTTAGGCATATGGTTACAGAGTTAGATGTTCAACAGGAACATTAATAAGCTGAACGTGTTATTTTCTCATGGGAGTTCACAAGCAAAAATAAGCATTTGTTTACAAGGAGAGAGGTGCTGATGTGTGATGCCCTGGAATGGTGTGCCAAGGAGATCAGTGCTATAATGAGATCTACCTTGCAAAGCCCAAGCATCCCAAAATGTGCCTGTTAACTTGCATAAACTTCCACATATTTCTGTGTTAAATAACAGAGTATCAGAGCTGAACACAAGGATGTGCTGGTGCTGCTATTTCTCTGTCTCATTTACTTCTTTGGGGCATGCTTAACCATAATTAAATCATATTGATGTGATGTTTAAACAGTTTCTGTATGAATTTGCCCATAGGGCTGCCAGTAAACAATCTCTTCCTATTCATACGAACAAAACAATTTAACAGTTTTCATCAGAGACATGTTTTAGCTCTCTTTTAATGGAAGAATAATGAATATTTGATAGTTGCAGTTTCTGTTTTTAAGGGAGACATTTTTATTGAAGTTGAGACTGTTGTGTAACAATGTCAATTCAAAGCTGGTAGGACTGTAATTAGGTATTTTTCTAAATATTTGGTACTTTTCTCATAATTCTGATAGGTACAATTTTCTGATAGCGTAATATCCTTAATACTGAAGAAGTCAATAATTTAAATGACTCAGTTGTAAAGAGAATATACCTGTCTGATCAAATATGCACTATAACTATTTGTCTTTTCAGAATTGCTTATCAAATCTGTGTTTCCACCTTTGAATATAAGTTAAAAAGACACATTACAGTGGAACTGGCCAATTTATACTTTGAATATCATGCTTAATTTTAGTATTATTCACAAAAGATCAAGTTTAATGCCTAATGTTATAATTTTAATGAATAGAACAGACTTAGTATTAAATGACAGCAAGGCTAACCATCTGGAAAGAAGCATTCATTCTCTATAAATCTATTTAATTATGCAAATGAGAAAGTTCTAGACTGAGTTTTTCTCTTCAGAATGTTATGTTCTAACAAATTTGCAAGAAGTGAACATACACAAGTGTTTATCAGGAATTAACAAGAAAGTAGATTGCTGAATACCACTGCTCAGAGATCACTGTCCAAATCCCTAGTTTTACTGAAAAAAAACACATATATTACATACAACAGAATCTCTGTTTACAGCAGAGATTAAGGTTTCATGAAAACATTAACTGTTTCAAGACAGTAATGTATATGTGCATAGTCCATACCTTTCTGAGCTACAACACATGTAATCAAGTAGAGGTTATTAATACCATTTAAAAAAAAAACAACAGTGTGGAAAGTTAAACCTCATGTTCCCTTTCCACTTCTCTCAGCATCTCACTGTATACGTGGTACCTCACAATATCTTATTTCCCATCAAGATAACAGGCCCTTTTGAAATGAACTAACAGAATTATTTAGGTATGTGAAGTTTCCTGAAGGAGGATTTTATTCTAGTGAAAGCCAACAAAAAACCTGTGTAAAATATAAATCCTCAGACAGAAAGCTAGCTTTTAGCACTAACATTCAGCATGTTCCCATTATCCCAGGGAATATCTTGGAGCAATACTTCCTAACTTATTTGGGCAGCAAATAATGTAAGCAGCCTCGCTAGATACCTTAGTGGTGCTTTCAGACTGATCCACGTGTGGGAATTTAAGTGTATGACTGTTCATCTTGAACTCTCCTTACACGAATAGCTTAAAGTGATGAAGCAGCCCAAACAGCAAACATCCAGCATGTGAGCTACCTACTGATTTAATACCACTTGGAAAAAGAAAAATTGGCTTGCGGCCTATGGTCTTAATTAAAAAAGAGCTCTTTGTTATTTAATCTGTACCTATCCAGGACAGTAATTGCAGAATTCCACGTAATAATCCTTCTTTCAGTAATTGTTTAAAACTGCAAGCTACAGAGCACTGAAGTGCTCTAGTCACCTCTGCAGAGCTCACTGCATCACCCACCCCTTGGGCATTACAGCAGTGCCGTTATGGCATGTATGTCACTGCTGCTCATGGGAATCTGTGCTGATTCTCTTTCGTGCCAGGTTGTGCATCCTTCTTGCAGATAAAATCTTTTGGAATTAGAGTGCACACAATAATGATAGGCAGGCAGGTTTACCAGAATCTTCACTGTGCTCATGAAGGTATTGTTTTCCCTGTTAGCACCAAGGGCCAAGTCCTGCCCTGTGCTTCAGAAGGATGTTGTGACAAGGTTTACAGTGGAAGAACACAGCAAAAAATGTGCCTTGAGCACCCTCCTTGCTCAGGGCCTTGGGAGCCCTTGGGCTTGCTTCTTTCTCTTTCCCTATATGCTGCTATTGCTTTTGACACCCAGGCAAAGCTCCTAAAATGCCCTGAGCAGGCTGCACAGATGTGACTAATTCTTTGGGACTGCACTATGGACACTGAGGTGTCAGTAGTCCCCAGGACACTGATGCTTTTATGTTTGACAGGGTACAATTTCAGCTGCTATCTCAGGGATCCTGGAGAATGCCAAGTTCCTACTATACTTGAACTCCAAAGGGTGTTGTGAGAAAACAGTGTGGCATGCAGAGGTGATACTAAGAAGGGAACTGTTATTACTTGATCCCAAAAAAAGGGATGTGGGATAAAGTTACTGAGGGGTATGACCCGAGGTTAACAGATACTACTCATAGATGCACTCATTTCCCATAGAACAGAAGAATGATATGACACAGATGAATCTTACCCACATTGGTACCACCAATTGGAAATCACTACTATGGTGATTATGAGGAGATAAAATTGAAATAAGACAGGTTTTAGTAAAAAGATCCCATCAAGTCTGACCTTGAATAATTAGTTTTTTAATGCATAGGAAGGCTACTAATAACAAGATACTATGAAAGCAGAAATCCAAATGATTTTCTGGGAGACAGCAGGCAGAGCTGGGAGAAAACACATTGTATTTCCAGTCTTTTTAATTTTCGATACGGAGTCTGAGATGAGCTGCTAATAATCATACAGTATGCCATCAGGGTTTTTCACCTATTTACATATAAATAGTTCTGACCTGACTTGGCTACCAACAACGGTTAATTTAATTTATTGTCCTTTGGCAAGTGAATAGTCATTGGTTTTCTAGCACTTTTAACCTTGGCAAACCCTTGGGAAATAAAAATTAGATTGAAAGAAAATTACTAGTGGTGGAGAACAGTAAGGAAGTGACAGTAGTATATATAAACCTCAGGCTGCAGTGGAATAAAGTGTCATATTATTGTATGCTGTCTTCTAAAGTTCAATATTACTTTCATGATTTACACTTCTGTAATTTTTTCCCAGTAATTCTTCTTGCTTTGGGGATTTTTTGCACCTACCTTCATATTTTTCAGCTGGGAAGAAGGATTAACCTATTTAGCATAAGAAGTCCATCAGAATTCATAAGAATAAACCAGTGGCATGCAACCAACAACAGCTAAATGAGGTGACAGTTATTGACCACTAATGACTGAATATTAGCGTAAGATTATTTCATTATTTCATCATCACTGCTAAGCCACTTGCATGCTAATACATTTGAAATGCTATATTTCAGCCCTTGGAGTCTGGTGAGAAAATACAAAGCCCAGAAGCGCTGCTTTCCTCTTGCAACACATAGAGCTGTCTCCTGGCTTTCACTTCAAGCGTAAAGTGCTCAATTGAGTGCACACATAATGATTCACTATTGACATTGTTATCACAATGAAGTCTAGATAATGAAGATCAGGAGTGCAATAATAGGAACTGACAGTTCCAGAGTTTGCTGGGAGCTAATCTTCTGAAAAACTTCTGAGTGAAAGTTTTTATGGGCTGAAGGAGAGAAAAGGATGGGCTGATTTGAGAAAAGGAAACAACAGCCACAAAAAAGGTAAGGGAAATGAACACAGGAACATGCCGGGTAAGTTAAACACAAGGGGACATTCCCTGCTCTTCCTCAGCCTGGAGCTGAGGGGCAGTGCTGTGGGATGGATCAGGCCTGGTGGCACTGGAGCAGATGTGAGCCACCTCCTGCCTTTACAGCACTGGCTCTGGGCAGTGACAGGAGCAGAGGTGTGGGGCAGAGATGGTTGGAAAATGCATTTCCACTGAATTCTTAATTGTTCCTATTTTCCTAGAATAATTGGAGTGCTTACACTTGAAAGGAAAGAAGACTGTGCTGATACAAGCTCTTATCAAAATCTCAGAAGTTTCAGGCATCTTCTCATCACTAATTGTAAGGATCAGAAAAGCACATTTCTCCATAATGGCTTGGAGAATATCCGGACTTCACAAATGAGGCAGAATACCACTATGTTTTAACTAAGGTATTCTTACATCAAATGCATGTTACCAGCAGTGCTTTTTTTTGTCTCACAGGATATTTTTGTTTACAAAAATAAAATCAAGAACCATTGTGAAGGAGAATAAATTCCATTTTCAGCATGGAACTGATTTCCTTTTCTACACCCCTCTAAAATCATATTTTACTTCTCTAGAGAATCATTTTGAAATTAAGCTTCTACATTTGCAATGTTAAAAGCCAAAACATATTGTAAGCACTTGTTTAACAGACGTGTATGAGATGCTTCAACAAGACCTTATTGGTTTACCTCAAGTATTGTCTGCTACTTTATCAGAGAATTGCAAATGCTATTTGATATCACATCAGTCATCATTTACCCTCATGTTCCTACATTTAGGCAAGTTGTCATTTTCTGCATTAGGTCACTTAAGCTGTTTGCTTCAATAATACAGCATCACTTCATGACTTAACTTCAAAGCAATTAAAAATTTCTGCAAAGTAAGAAAATATTAACAGTGCCCATTTTACTGATGGGATCGGCAAGAGACAGTTCAGAGAGATGCTGATATTTCACCAGGAGGAACTGTGGAGCACCAAAGCACACGACTTCCACTGAAACCAAACAAAACAAAGCACCCAGGCTCTTTTGAAAGCCTCCCTGATGCAGCTTGAAGTCTTCAGGTAATTTTGCACATTTTCAAATACAGCCTAAAAGACAGACACTGCCTATACCGCCAAGTCTCCCTTCTGCATGGTGTAATTTGCTCTGCTTCTCAGCATCTAAATAGCTGCTGTAATTTTACTATGCTCAGCATCCAAATAGCTGTCCTTTAAAGCCAGCTTAGCAATACCTACAACCTTATTTGAACAGTAAAATTTGTACAGTTCCTATGGAAGCACAAAATGAGAATTTGCTTTTCTAATAATTTTAGAATAAAAACAGTTTTTGCTGAATCAAGTGCTTTTCAGAAAACAATCAACATTTCTTTTGGAAAGCCAAATTACCTAATTTCACTTGAAGCTAGATGACAGTGACCTGCTGTTGAACTCAATCTATCTGTTTAATTCAAGATCAGCAAGTGCAACAACGCATAATCCTACATGAACAAGAAGTAAGCTGCTACTTCGGACAACTGGACTCGAGTACTGAACTACCTTAAAATAGTATACTTAATTTCATTTATGAAAAGTAGTGCTACTTCCAAACCCACTGGAAGTTGGTGAGCTAAACTCCTAGATTCCATGTCACTTCTGAAAATAAAAAGGAAGCACTTATTTGACCCAGACATTTTCTAAATGCGTATTACTGTGCTCCGTGTATAACACAGTAAAATTAGGGCAAAGCCAACAATTAAATCAGGTCTCTTATTGTTCTGAAATCAATAAACTATACTTTATTGCTGGGAACCATCCTCTTTTTAGGTCTGCCTGCAGCTGAGCTGCTGGTCACGGTTTCAGTTATTCCCTTTGCTAGCAGCATCTGCATATAGCTTGACAACAGGGAAAGTGAATATAGATTAATTTTCAATTTCAAAACCAACATAATGGCTGTTTTTGATTACATCGATTCCCTAGAAGGTACTACTCCTTTTACCAAACTGGCCACGATACAAACAGTATCAGAAGCCACAGCAGCTTCCAAATAGAAGTTTTACTACAAATTGGGATCTCAAGTGAATGAGTCAAAATGGCAGACAGACAGGATTTGGAGCCAGTGACTGTACTCTGACACGTATTGGATTATTAGGATTTGCACTCATTAGGGAAGTCGGAGTGGCACTTGTTGTGTGTGACACCCTGTGCAGATCATGATTGTCCTACAGCTGCTGTAAGAGGGGTAATTACAAGCTCACATGTGATGAACAGCTGTAGCTTTTGCACACTGTTTAAAACGTCATACTTATGGTCTGTTACACCAAGCATGACAGAGCCTCTACACCCACAAGAAACCAGTGGGATTTTAATGGAGAAATGTAGGAGACTGCCTGCTCTGCTTTTTAGAACCCCGTGAGAACTGCCAGCTCTCATAAAGTATTTTGAAGGTCAAAGCTGATTTTCAGCTAAAATTCTAGGTAAAGTGCTATTCACATTGAGGTGTGGGGATTGCACTGCTGTAATGACAGGCGAGGTTGTAAGCTGGAGGTTTCTTTCAAAATTAGTTAGATTTGTGATGTAATAAATTCAATAAATTAGAATTTGTAAGGGAAAAAAACATCTTATTCTTTATGCATTCTTTTGTTTTTAAACATTTGGAAGCTACTGAAATGGCCCCTAAGGTCTTTGGCTATGAGCACCTTTCAGTTTGATTTGCACACAGTTTAACAGAATTCAGCACTGCCTTAGGAGCTCAGGTACATTCGCCTTCAAATTAATTTCTGATTTACGGCCTGGAAATCCAGCCCTCAAAGAAACCTCTGTAACAGCCATGCTGAGCATCCTGCTGCGATGCTGGGGCTGCACAGATGTGATGTGTTGGGGTCAACTGACACACAGCACCGTGCAGTGGGGGAGGCAGGGAGCTGAAGCCAAGTTCTGGCGAGGGCTGAGCACAGAGGATTAGACCACTAAGTGCATTTTCATGACAAGTGGGTAATGAGCTCTTACTGGTGAAATGCTGCTCGTTAGATTTCAATATTTAAAAGGATTTATGAAGGCTTATTACTAGGGACTGCATTAATAAAGACTGTGGCTCTGTTCTCCCTCAGCCCACCTCCTGGTGTTGACATTTTCTTTCCTTTTTATTTCAATAAAAGTAAAAATAAATAAATAAATAAGTAGAAGGAGCAGGACCCTCTATTTGCTTTCTGGAGTTAAGGAATAATCAGCTGTGTGAGCAGGAGGTAAGCAGGAAGGGCCCTCACACTTTTGCTTACTTGATTACAGAGAGAAGCAAAACTATGAGCAGCATAAATAGCAAGAGATCAGAAGTCTCACTATGAAGGCATTAAAAACACAACACTGATCAGCAGGTTTACTATAATTATATAGCAGAAGCTGATTCAGCTGAAGGAGCTTTCGGGCATTCTGGGTGATGCATCTCCTGGCTTATGAAATATAGTCTGATGGTATGAACACTGATAGCTTCACTTAAGTAAACTGCCGCAGCACACTAGTGTTTTATTAGAGCTCAGTAGAAAACGTGGAAATTAATGGGGAGACTCTTGTTTTTAGTAGGCTTTGGGTAGAGTTTTTATTTCTTATAAGATGGTGGGAGACCTTTAAACAATGGTAACTTCAAAAACCTTATGAGACGACAATGAGAGGCAGTTCTATTTGTGCTTTTCAACACTTTTCTTGACTACACAAACCATTTGTCAGCATGGGAAGCCAAGAGAGAAACATGCAAGATGCTCTGCCCCCATTCCACTATGACTCTCCGTTTCACTTTGGCCCTTTTCCTATTCACTTTCACTTTTTCCAGTCTCCTTCTGAAACAGCCTATACACGCGCCCCATCAAGAACCTATTTTAGTTTTCTGTTCCCTTTTGGTTCACAGCCCTGCCGAAAGGTGCTGTATTCATTATGCTCATCATCAGACTGACTCACCTCTCATTAACTGTTTTGAAGGTGACAGATTCTGACCCACACATTCACCTGCTCTTTGTAGCTAACAGCGATGTTGAAGAGCCACAGTTCCTTTCATTTCAAGCAATTTTAAGGCAGAACTTTGTCCTTGAACCTGACCCAAAAGCCACTGAAATCAAAAGAAATACTCTGAATAACCCGTGAGATCTGAATCGGTCTATTAAAGAAAACTTTCAATAGCAACTAGCATAGGATTGATTCCCTTCTGAAAGCAAAGCCCCAAAGCACATTTATTAATCCTCTTTTTTCCTCAATCCCATCCTAAATAGTCTCAGTTTCACCTTGCTTCACTGTCCCCATGTAAAGCTAAACTTTCAGAGGTTTTACAGATAGACTTCATCAAAGGATCACTGGAGGGATCAGCAGAAGTTTAGAGCTCAGGGAGTAGAGACCAGAAGAGGAAGAGGTTCCATGCGGAATCAATCGCCCATCCATGAGTGTGGAGTTAGCAGTTACTGCTGTTACTTTTCTCTGCTAGGAGTGTATTTGGAAATCAAGCTGAGAAAATAAAAGGCAGAAGAAAATAGGAGGGAAAAGACACTATGAAGCTTATCAGGAGAAAATGTTAATTACACTTTAAAGTTCTTAGTCACCTAAGCTTCCATTTACAATAGAAATAGAAACATTCCAAATTATCTCTGCATTTTTAAACAGTGATTACAATTCTATTTACTATTTTATCTCATTGTCTTTATTCTAACAGGAAAAATATCAAGCTTTTCTAATTCCTGGATATTATTTTGTCACTTTTGAATGAATTTCTTGTGTGTGACAAACATCTAGAGGTGCATGCAGCCTGCTGGCTTCAAGAGTCACTGCTTGCTGTTTAGTGCCAATCACAGGTGCTGCCACCAAAGCCTTGGGCTAGAATAGCAAAGATTAATCCTGTCACACCATCCCAAAACTTCACTGCAGACTCCTTCAAAACAGTGGCTGTGCTGCTAGAAAAGCACTAAACAGTATCACCTCTATATCTTCTATTGCTAACGTAAAACATAATGTACAATTATATCTATTCTTGAATTTAAATACATCAACATTTTGCTAGCGTATTAATTGGGAGCAAGCCTATGCCCACAGCCTGCAAAGCTGGCAACAGCTGTAAACAAATGCATCATGCTCTCTGGGGCTGCATTCATATACGCCAGAGATAACAACATCTCGTCTTTCCTTAAATAACACTGTGTTCATTAAGAAGGATTACTTAGTCTAAAGAAAGCAATGACCTTTTCTAAGATGAACCAAATTTCACTTCCTAAGCAGAGAAAGGTCTTTAAACACGGTCATTTGTTCTGAGTTTCTGGTCTGAATGCTGTGTGTAACGCATCGTAGCTTTCACAATTCCTTATTTCTCTGCTATGTGTGGCTGAAATATTCTGCTTCCTCGCTTCAGAATAATTATTTTGTTGGATATTAGACAAAGATAACTTTGAAATATTTTACAGTCCATAAAATGAACAAGCATGTTTTCTATTTGAAAGAAAGTTTTTTGTATTACATTATGTATTTACTTCAATAAGGAAGAAAAGGCCCGTTTATTGTAGGTTTGCTTTTCCCATTTCTGTGGGCTTGTTGGCACTTACAAAAATGCTAAAACTGAATGGCCCTTCATTAGTACAGCTATCAGTGTGATTCTGTATCTCTCCCCATAGCACAAGCATGCTTTCAGCATGTTGGTGTTTAAGAAGAGCAAGGATTAAATGGTCAAGTAAAAAGTAACACATGACAAAGCAAGGCACTTCAGTTTGAGATGGTGTCTGTATTTGCCAGGCAGTCAGGAACGCTGAGAGTTCTCTTTTGGGGGTTCCAATTTATCAGTACACTCACATTGCACAGCAGATGTGTGCCAAGCCCTAAAATCTTGAGGCATGACAGGTTTGCCTTATTCAACATCTTGATCTGAGTTTTGCAATACTAGATGCAAACTCATTGAATTTTTCTGGCAATAGTCATAGGCAAGGCACAATGAAATTTCTCTCTAGCTATGAATGCATCCTAATTGCTTTACTAAAACTTCTTTTTGTAGGAAATGACTTCTGGCTTTGCAGCCTATCAAATTTCTTGAGAACATTGATTTGTAAGCAGAACTTCTGGCTGAAATGAATAGCACAAACCTTGGTATGAACCTGATTTTTAATATTCCATTTGCTTTCTTCTTATTTTCCTCTCACTCCGTTCTTCCCTCCTCAGCCTTATGTCTACTAAACATATGAGCCTTGCAACCATCCTTCTTAAGGGCAAGAAGTAAATCGCATGTATAAAAAGAATAGATGCTGAAGTATGTCTGAATAACATCAAATCATCACAGGTTCTAAAGAGACACTATTAGCAAAACTGTGTTACCACTGAAAACTGCTCATTTTGTGGTCTCCATTCTGCCTCTTCCCGATCAACACAGCCAGGTGAGTGCTGGGCTGGAGCCAGTCAGCCCTTCCTGCACCAGCAGAGCTGCAGAGCTCGGTGTGCACACAGAGTGTGCCCTCCTGGGGGGGAAGAAGCTCTGCAGAGCACTTCTCTCTGCTGCTGGCAGCACCAAAGCACTGCTGCACTAATGGGGTGAGGAGAATGCTCCAACCCAACCATACTGAGCCCTGAGCCAAAAGCATCCCTGCACGGTACAGTGGGCTGCACTCCGTTACTGCTGTGGTCTTCATTAACCACCCAGACACGGCTGCTGTTCCATGTGATGCTGCCACCAAAGCTGCCTGAGGGGATAAAGGGAGGGCTTGGCATCATCTCTGTATTGAGCTCAGTCACCCTCGCCTGGGAAGAACTGCTGGATCTCAAACATTTAATACACATTTGATGATTCTGTGTGACAGCCTTGGAAATGGATATTTCCATAGCAATGAATAAAAGGCATAGCATGTGTGCACTGAGTGAAACCAAAGCCCCTTCCTGCTGCAGGCTGCTGCAAGGATTTCACATGAAATATTAAAAAGAAGCCTTCATGCCTGGAGTCCTTACTGGGTCACCGCAGCCTTCAGCTACCCTGCCAGCTCAGTCCTCTCCTTGGAGTGTAATTAAATAAGGGCAAGATGGTCTGAACCCACTAATGGCTTCACATTGCCCAGAAGGAAGTCACTGCATTTCTCTGGGATGCCTGCTCTGATTAGGAATAGCACTCACTCGACTGAGAGACTTGACGTGGCAGTGAGACCAACAGCATGCACACAGCAGAACAGCATTAGAGCCGGGGTGCTTTGTACCTCCTCAGACTGTGCTCACAAAGATTAGTGAAGGTTAAAAGGATCAGAGGCCATACACCCACATCCATTCTGACAGACCTGCAGGGAGCTCTGATTTCAGGCTGGCTGGCGTTTGGAGCCAAGTTGAGCACGGTTACCTGGAGGTACATCAGCATAGCTGTGACTGGGGTCACAAATTAAAAGTTTCTTCTGCCAACAGTTTGACTCAAAGTAGTTTCCCAGCAGGTGTCAAATTTAAGTTTTAAAAGGTTAAAAGGAAATTCTCTTGGGTAAGATTATTCCATGTCTGCCTAGTGTAGCATTTCTGGTGTTGTATTCTGAGGCTGCTGGTTTGCACTTGCTGGGATGAGACTATTTATTTTAAAAGCCCATGAAAAATAAGTGAAAGGGTTTTGATGGCCCTTTTTTTCAACTGTGGTTAGCTTCAAAGTAATTATCTCTGGAGGACTATAGCTCTGCTCTTCTACTGTACCAAAACAACTTTGCTTTTTCTTTTTCAGATGTAGCCAAAATAAAACTAAATTTTGCTGGTCAGGTGCTTGTTTAGAAAGTGGAGATGCCATAGTCTGTGAGCACTCGCGTTGCTACTCTGAGTTGGGTGGACCAACTACTGCTCCACACTGAGATCATGAGCGATTAATCATGCCAGGTCCTACTCTGCTGGTTTATATTCTCCAGGTCAATCTTTTCTGTCTCTTCTGCTTTAAATTAGTAACAAAAAAGCTAGGTTAGGTGAGTTAACTTAGTTCCATCCACGTGCTTCTAAAGTAAAAAGAGGGATAGAAAAACTTGGAAGTCTCCAGCCTACACATGGTGACACCCAGACTGATAACCAGACTGCAGCAATGAGTTCCTGCCACTTGAACTGCAGTGTTACCATCAACGATGGACCCAACAGCAGGACAGCACTGCCTACATGTTAGATGCTAGTGTGTAACACAGCTTGCGAGAAATCATTTCAGTGGCTGGCTGGTAAGACTGCCTTATTGCTGGGGATTATGCAAAACAGTGGTCCATCTGGAACGCGTTTCTGCAGACAGCCAATGCTTTCTTCACAAGGAAAGATATTTGTACCAAGAACTCAGATATTTAGATATTCCCAAGGCACATAAAAGCAAAGTTTGTCATCAGCTTTGAATGAAAAAAGAGAATTAAGGTTACATATACAATAGGGGAACGTTCTGCCTGTACACTGATGAAAGAAGACCTGCACCTTAAATCTTTATCCTGAAAGCTCCTGATCACATTGCATCTGAACTCTGCAACTTGCTCTCACGTGAGATCTCTGTTCTTCTTAAATCAAGCTTTGCTGCCTTGCTTTTCCTGGTTCAAACTTCTTTGGAATCACTATCTGGCACTGAAGCCATGTGCCTGCTGCTTATCCTCAACCTGAGCATGACTTCTGCTTCCAGGCTTTGCAGCTTAGTGACCAGATGTGTGTTCAGCCCTGCACTTTGCAGTGCTGCCGCACTGCTGCCAGTCCTGGTTCTTCCTCCTGACATCTGACAGCTCAGGTAATCCTTCTCTCATCAGCCACAAGTGGCTTTTCAGGCTGTTAATGGTAGAATTTGGTAATAAAGTGCACATTATTTGATTCAGAACAGGCAATTAGACTTCCTCATTTAGTTTTTAAGGCTTTAACAGCCTGATTGACACTAATGTGAATTAACCAGCATCCCACCTTGCTATACCACTGCCATTAATGCCAGTGCAATGTGCGCAGTAATTATGATATATTCTACTGCTGGCAGTTCATCTCCATATCATTCACCTCTTTTTTCCCAAATTGGTGTGATGGTAAGATCACACGTTCTCTAATTAACACCTTCTTTGTGTGGTTTCTAATGAGTCTGTTGATACCACTTCTTCTGGCTGCCTCTATTATAATAAAGTCTTGTGGGTATATCCAGCTCCAACTGTCCGCTTTAATTAAGAGACAGATGTCACTGACTCTCTTTCATTTAACACTTAACAGACACACGGTCCTCTGGATGGTAACTGAGGAAGGGAAATGCTCAATCTTTTGATTCTTTCTCCATTGCATGTGGCAGGATTCTGGGAGGTGGACTGGGTGAGGAATCGGGAAATGGGACTGATACGTGAAACAGCACAGCCTGGGAGAAGGTCAACCCTGGACTTTTTTTTAAAGAAACAAGGGGCTAAGGCAGAACATGGTGAATTCACAGAGAGAACAGAGGTGCAAATGATTTATGAAGAAGATTTTACCAAATCACAGGAGAAAACCACTCTCCCATTTAACATGACTTGTCACATTCTCCTATGGCTCCTCCTGAAGTTTCGCTAGCAACAGGAAACAGCCAGTTACGTTCATTTACTTTTTTGGGGACAGCTGATCTGATCCAAAACCTAACAAAGAAGGGCATGTCATTTCCCTCTGTCAGGCTTTGACTGATCCTGCATCAGAGAAGTGAAGATTTGCTGTGTCCATGGTAAGAAAACAAAATGGAAATATGTCTGCTACAGAGCTCTTTTCAGTAAACTACCATAATGCCTTGGCTCTTGCAAGGCAATGTTTAAGATAATCCTCTGAGAGGCTAAAAAGATGGAAATCAATGGTATTTGACTGCATTGTTTTAGCACTAAGCTACTCAGGATGCAGCACTTGTAGGAAGCATTTGTACCATTCATTTAGAAGATCCTGTATCTTTTGATTGTGTTTGTTTACAAAAGGGGAACATGTACACAAGAAAATATACCCTTCAGAAGAGCAGTCATCTGTTTGTGCTATCATGTTTCCTTTGTTATTATGCATCATTATTAGAAGTGGTGTTTTATTATTTCATAAACACAAATTAATACCTTCCAATTCCAAAGTCTATTTATAATATTCAAGTCAGAAAACAGAAAATAGAATTTCAATAAGAAATTCTCATTTTATATTTTGAAAAGGAAAATTTCAGCCTTTGAACACAAAGACATTTTAAAACTGTGACTGATTTTGAGCCCAGAGCTGAGCTACCATAAGGGATTAACAGGAGGGTTAAAGCCTGGCTTGCTGCTACTTTGAAATTCAGCAGCTGAGCCTTCAACATCTCCTACTCAGCTTTGGGTTTTTTCTTTCTATTTCCTCCATAGCACTTACAATCATCTTCAGCATCGTGCTTGCCAGTGTGCTCCTCAAACATGGAGAGACTCACAGCTGCATTTCTCACAGTCCCGTATCTCCTATGGGACACATTTTTGCAAAGTGGAGTGAACTGAAGGAGCACTCAGATACTTTGATACGAACAACTGTTTGATGTAAGATGCAAGTGAAAATAAGCCCATACTGATCAGGTGTTAAATTCATCAGAGAAACACATGATACCTATATATCTTCTAATGCTTATGAATTGACTGCAGAGGGCTTGAAACTGAAGCCATGAAAAAGTCTTTCAAAAAGGGGCCCCAGTGGAGGGCAAAGGCAGCATGTTCACAGAAACAGTGCCCTGTGCTTTTTCTTTTCCTCTCCCCAGTGTCACGAGCCTGAGACTTTGCCTCTTTGGCTCTGCGTAATGTAAGATTCCAAGTGGGAGAAAATGGGCCAGGAGGGAAGATAGGATAATACTGGAAGATTATCAACAACAGGAAGCATCAAGAACACACAAAAAACCTTTCTCAAGCAACGCAAAGGAGTATATTGGAAAATCAATGCTCTTGATAACTCAGAAGAAAGTGTGATACCCCGTAAACTGCACTATTCTTCATTCCTGTTTCAAGTCACAAAGCGCTTTCTTTCACAAGTTTTTTTTATAATGGTTAAGCCCTTTACAACTACAATGCAGGAATGCGGCTTATTAGTTTTCTATAAAAAGAAAAACAATCCAGCTTGCAGAGTTTACCTCATCTCCAGGTTTAATATAGGGCTATTGTGCTGCTGAATTCCAAAGTTTATTAGTCTTCAGCTAGAAAAATAGAGGTGAGGATCAAAACAAGATTTCCACTGCTGGTGCTCGGAAATAATAATTATTTTTAATAATGACAAGTGAAAGGCTTTCATGCTTAGATATAAGATGCAAACACATCTATTTTTTTGAAGTGGACAAGTCGCTATCTTGTTTGTTCAGTTTTCTTTAAATGTCACATTCTATTTCTCAATTATAGGTTCTCAGTGTGAGAATTTGTGCTCATTAAACCAGTGCTGCATTATAAGAATGCAGCAAGTAGGTGTTGTTTCTGAATATACGCACTTTCAATTGTTCTCCATTATTGGCTTCAATCAGCCAGCACAAAAAAACACATATTGGCCTGGCCCAGTAGAGCACACTCTCTATCCTGAATTGTTGGGTTTTTTTTGACCTGACTATTTATGTAAGTGAATTGGGCCTATTTAGCCACAGCAGACCAGTCTGAAAAGTCATGCTTTATGGTCAACATTTGAACAGATTAGAGCTTTGCCAGGGGGAATGCATGATTAGCTGTTTCTTTACTAGCTGATCATATAAAAGTGCTTGACTGAACACCTCCAACCCATCAATGAAACACAACCACCTGCAGGAGCACAGCCCTGGCTGCAGACCTGTCTTTATTGGAGCTGAGCAAGCAGTGTTTCTTTCAGACAGTTTCTGTGGACACAGAAGAGTGATTTTTGAAAGAGGATAAGCGTTCTTTGAAGCTCCAGGCAAAATCTGACGCAATACAATGGGTCAGTGTTGCAATACAATACTTGCAATGGCCTATCTCTCACAAAAGCACTAGCAGAAAATGGGTGAAGAAAACAAGGGAGATGTCACTGAGGCTGGCATGGCCTGTTCCCTCCTTCCCACTTGGAAAGGTACAGGCACAGACAGGACAGGGGGTTACAGGAGCACTCACTTCACACTGCACCACTCACCGCATCTTTGCTGTCAACACAGGTAACAGACACGCAGGAAGCTTTTCATTTTCTATAACACTTCAGAGATCATTACACCAGTTTCTATGGAACTGTGAACCCAACTCAATTTACCAATACAATGACATTTCCTGCTCAGGAATAATGACTAACAAGCCCAAATGACAACAGCCTCCATGACAGAAGGTGACTCCAAAGAAGAGAGATTTTCTTTTGACAATACATCAAGCTTTAGGTAAATTCGGACATATTTCTTGGATGTCAGTAGAGAAATAAAGAAGAGCACAGGACTTCAGTCGGAAAGTGTTTTAGGGACAGATCATCACATCTTGTCTTAAGACAGGGAGTGAGAGAGGCTATAAACTGGAAAATAAAAGACTTTATGGCCTGAAGTCCTGTAGACAGGATAAATCCTTCAAATTACATGAGATCCTGGTTAAAAGCATTACTTTGCTGTTCAAAAGTCTCCCAGCATTTTTCATTCTTTGCTAAATTTATCACCACTAAATCCCTTCCTTAAGATCAAAGTCTTCTGGGATACAGAAGATGAAAGACATAAAAAAACTATGATACAAGGAGACACTATGATGAAAACAGGCTTCAGTTAAACAATCTTTTAATTGTTCCTGTAACTCAGCATGATACACTACCTCAATGTTATCAGCAACAAAAGACTCTTGAGCAGGAAATTCTGACCCAGGGGATGCACCTACTGCCTCCTGTACTGTTGCTAAGCAGGACAGCCTTGTTCAGAAGGCCATCAGGATAATTAATGTCCAAACTACAGTGAGGAGATTTTCCCCCAGATCATACGAACAGAAATTCTTTTTGTACTACTCACCCCCATTATAAGAGAGAAATAAATAAATCCACATTTCTCCATATATATTTATATGCCTTCATCGCAATACTTCACATTTTAAACTGTTAAGCTTGCTTGCCAGTGGAGGTCCAGTTCGAAAATCAATTAAATCAATTTGAAATGATGGAGGAGTTAATGTATTTTTTATTGTCCCCTGTTGTTCTAGAAACATTCAAGGAATACAATACCAGCCAAGGGGAGAGAGCAGCAATCAACAATACAAAAATCAGCCTGTCAGACCGAGATACTTCTCTATCGATCACTTCCACAGTACCCAGACAATGTGTTCAATACCCACCTCCAAGTACTAATTCAGTTAGGCATTCCCTAGTTTGCTATTGCTTTCCGCTGGGGTGCATCACCAGCATTTTTAATAGATACTTTAATAACCAGTTTGCTCTGTATAAAAACTGAAGACAAAATCCTGAGTGAAACTCTAATTAACCGAGACACAAAGACCAAATTTTTCCTGGCTAGCTGTGTTTAATATAGAATAAGGGACTGCGAACAGAGGGAGTTCTCTTTAACCCTGTTTTTAGAGCTGATCAGCTTAGAGTCTGTGCTGCTGTCAGTTGTGTTGACCGAAAGAAGCCTGTGTGAGACAGAAAGGTTAAGAAGCTCACAACAAGTGGGCACAGGGAAAGTGCATTCAAAGATAATAATCTTTGCCAATAATCTCATTAAACTGATTCAGTGTTGGCAAGATACGCTGCATATATAAAGCTCATGGTTAATCCCACAAGCCACAACATGAATGCAAAATGCTGTCTTCAGCTATGTGCTGATCATACTCTTGCTTAAAACAGTGGCATTTGTACCAATACTGTTGAAGACAATGTTATAGAATAGAACAGTAAGATCTGACGGACTTGAAGTCTCCAAAAATCCTTCTGCCTTTACTCAGGATCAACTACAATTATGCAAATGCTGGTCTGTTCTAAGGGCACACTTTGGCTTAACCTGTAAATACAGTGAGCTGCATTTTCAGCTGAAGAGGAGAAGCAAAGTTGTTGGACAACAGCTGGTGCCAGCCAACAAATCCAACGAATCAGTTCAGATGGTTCTAGACACCAGGCTTGCTAATTTGGAAACTTGCGTGGGTGAAGTCACCTTTCACAGCAACCTCCTGTGTCAGTGCAGAGGGAATCAGGATGGACTATTTGATTTCTGGTTCTCAGACAGATGTGTTAAAGGTATATGGAATGGATACAAGGAGCATTTGATTGTTCTGTTTTACTACCTGTTGAATATCCCCTGCACTGCTGAAATGCAATGAAAATCCATTGTCTCAGAACATGGAAGCTTTGTCATTTTCCTGGCTTTCTCCTGGCTCTCTCCAAGTCTGCTGCCTTTTTTTTTTCCCTCTTTTTTTTTTTTTTTTAATTTTTATTTTTTTAATATTCCCTCTAATGGGAATACTGTAGATGTTATTCCCCATTCCTGTGACTCATTCAGGCGCATTTATAGAAACTGCTGTGTGTCAAGCTAGGCTAATTATGCCACTATTCCCCAGTTGTGGATTAGAGTAAAAATTCAATTACAATGCAGCCCCTCTTCATGATACTTTAAGCACAATTTCTGAACCACTGCATTACCCCAGTAAGTGCCAAAATTTGATGAGAGATGGGCGAATACAAAGTTCATTCTTGCCACATTGCAGAGGTGGTGGGAAGCCTAACTTCTTTTTGTGCCTTTGAAAATCTACTCCTCCAGTACTAAAACGCAGTGTCTAGAACCAGTGTCAGAGGGAATGCTGTTTTTGCATTTTGTGAACACAACTACAGAGGCAAATAATGCATCATTGTTGGACCTTTATGAGGGCCAGAGAGGTACTCTGTTCTGCAGGCTGGAGCTTCCAACCAGAGGCCCAGACCTGCATTTTGCAGTGCGGTGTACTGGTGATACAGTACTGAGCTCCTTGGATTTGAACCCATTTTCCTGTCACTGGTACTTGTTAAATTCTACAACACAATGCAGGTAGTATTCCTGCTGTTTCTATCCAGCTGAAGAAGGTTATCATGAACTGCTTCAGTCCAGTAAGGCCTTATTGGTAAGACAGCATGCACAGCTAACAGCTGATGTTGGTGAGGCTCAGTAACAATGTACCAGTTACAATGGCAGTTTGTACTTCTTGGCTGTAGAATTCTGTGGGGCTCCTGTGTTTGAGAACTCAGTGGGAGCTGTGATCTCATCTTACAAGTGCATCAGTTACACACAAGTCCAGCGTCACTGGGACACTGGGAGCAGCAGGTTATCAGCATTTTAAAAAAATAGTAATGATAATAACTAAGGAGAACTAAATGAATCATTTAGACATGCAAAAATAAAGAATTGCTTCAGAAAAACCCTGGCCCACTTCTCATCCAGGGTCACACATTACATTTATTGCACAGGAGGGAACTCAGCCTCGGTCTCCTAACAGTGCAAAAAGTAGATCAGAATAGAAGTACATGGAAAGTGGGCTAATGGTTCAGCTGTGGGTTTTGCAGCATCACATCTCTAGTGTATAATCTGAATGACACTGATGAAGTATCATCATCATTTCATAACCATCCACATCAACACAGACTGGAGTATACCAGAGATACGTAAGAGGCCTGGTAGGAAATACACAGGGGCTCCTTCCCTGTGGTATGAAACATCAGAGTGACCACATACTGTTGTTGGTTGTAGTTTTGTTATTGTTGTTGTTGTTTTGTTTTTTGAAAGCCTCTTTGAAACATGAGAAACATACAGAGAGGAGGGTCAAATTCTAAATACCCACACTTGCATTTGTCAGAGTTTCAACAAAACTGTCCCTTTACAAAGGAGGAAAGCAGATGATCCTAGAACTGTGTCTTAAGGAAAGACAAAAAGAGTAATAGTTACATGTCAGGTATGTTTAAGAAATACTACCAGTTTTGTTCTCGCTATATGATAATCTGATTATAAGATACCATTTTCAAGTAACTATAAAATACTATTTAAAAATGGTATAAATGTTGTAATTAAAAATAAAAATAAGAAGCCAATGTGGTGAATGTCCTCAGAACCTTCCCCGCTTCTGCTCCTCTGCCTTTCTCACTCAGAAAATTCATCTAATGGATCTCCAACAAATTGCAAGATTTAATATAGAAAATATAAGGCATAGTAGTAAGATGTCTTTTAATATAATGTGAATAGTGGAAATTAAAAATGCTTCCTGCTCACTACGAGTAAATCTTTTGTAGAGTCCACTGCTCCTTTTGCCAGTTTAAAAGCTTCTGCAAGAGCTATGAGGCAAGGGCTAAAGTGCTAATGCAATAAACCAGGTGTGTGTGCGTCTGGAATTCTGAACAGCAATAACTTGTTACACATATTACCTCCTTCCAAGTGATATTTAATGTTCTGTAAGTAGATTTTAAGAGATCTCTTCCTTTAGAAATATTGAAATATGTCTGAAGAGGGAAGGAATGAGTTAACTTTCTTTTTAGCTGCCCTTTTCTGTTATTCATAGTTCTGCTTATTAGATGTAATGTTTAGATGTAATCCTTTATAGGTTTTATACTGTATGCCATTAGTATTAAAACTGAAATTTATTATAGGGCGCATATCCATCTGATGTAAGTTGGAGTAGCAACTGACATTAAAGTTACAGTCCAAAAGTAATGCTGAATACTAGAACGATCTGCGACTCTCTCTCTTTTACTGATTGGCAAAGAACTGTAAACATCTTTAAAGAAGACATGGAGAATATGTGTTCAAAAAATAGGCTTCTCCTTTCCTAGTAGGGTGTTAATTCCTTTTCCCAACTTGTATCCGTTGAGAACAAATGCCGCATAGCAAGCAAATAAATGCTACATAAAACAGCCTCTTAAATCTTGGGTATATTCCCAAAAACAAAGCCAGACCCGCTCCAAACATGAGATCGAAAACAAAGCAGGTTTGTATCTAAAGTCATCAGATATAATATCTGCCAGAATGCTTGAGAAAGCTCCCCAGAAATTCATTACTAGAAGGAAAGTGTGTATATGCACCAATGACTCATGCTTCTAAAAATGTCCTTCTGCTTTTCCTCCCAAACCTTCCAGCCTCCTGTTGCATTAACTCATCTCACACAGACAGGAACCTTATACAAAATAAAGCAGACTCATCTGCATACAATCATGTTGTCTTGGGGACACAGCCACAAACCAAATCTTCCTTAGTCCTATACAGTTCCATAGGAGAAGACAGTCAACCTCCATGCTTCAGCATCTCCAAAACCCACCAGCTTTTCAGATACCCAAGAATATTAGGTTATCTGTTAATGACACAGGCAAATCCCACTTTCTGTATAACAAATACATCATTCCCAGTTTTAATCCAAGCCTTGTTCTAACTGATCTTGACAAGACAAACAATCAACTCCAAACATATGGCAGTCCTCAACCCCAAAAGAGCTTTGTCCTCTTCTTGGAACAGGAAGCCAAACGATCTCCAACAATTTGCACAGCCCTCCTTTCATTTTTTCTGCCTTTATAACAAGCCCCTAAAACCTATCCTGAATTTCTCGTAAGAATTTGGATTTATACGGGAAGAGTCACGGGGCAGGCATGCAATGATATCTCCATCTAAAACCAAAACATGTGTAAACCATTTTCAGTTTTCAAGGATGAGTGACATTTCATCAAGTTTTAGGTCACTTTGCTCTGCTAGGAGATGAAGCAGTATATCCAGGCTTTCACGGGAGACAGGCTCAGGTTTTTTAATGTAGGAACCAATTTGGCAGAAAACATCACAGTGACTTGTGTGATAAGTTAGGGACAAGATTATAAATGCAGCAACCTTTAGCAGGGCTCTGAAATAATTAGTCAGATTTTTAGAAATAACTGAACATTAAAAAAGCAATATTCGTGTTTTAGCAAAAACCATTGTCACCTATACCACTGTATATTAGAGAGGGCTGGTGGAAATAAAGCCAAATACTTCTTGCCTTTGTGTTCAGAAATGTTTTCTTCAGCAAAACAGAGAAGCACTTGATTAGCTTTAAGTATGTTAAAATATTTCAATACTTCATTTGGGAATTAGCAGTGATTACCAAGACAGCCATCTTGGTAATCTTCACTTCACCTGATATAAGAATGTCCCTGGCTGAGGATGTACCTGAGTGCTATTAACCTGCCAAGGACTGACTGTGTACAAAGCCAGCTGTTCACAGCTCAAGCCTCAGAAACATTCCCACATATTCCTACAGATGTATCTCATGCCTGCATATTATACTCGAAAAATGACACGAAAACAAGTGATGATCTGATCAGATCCTCAAAATTTAGGTGTTGCTGTATGATGGCTGCTTCTATGCACAATTTCATTGAATCTGCATGAAATGCTGTGTTGCTGGACTGTATAATAAAACATATTATGAACCCAAGTCTCCAATCTTAAGCAAGATTATTGTCTGATCTTATAATTTAAATAAGCTTAAATATTAAAAGCAGCACCACACATCATTTTTTAAATATTCACATGACCAGTGGTACAATTAATAGTGGCTGTTTCATTAGAGGCAGCATTCTCCCATAAATAGGCAATAATGAGGTAGCAATTTGCAGGACTGGCTCTTGTATTTATAATAGAAAACACTGCCCCAAAAAGCAGCTGTGAGTCACCCTGTGAACACATTTCAGCATGGTCCTTGACAGGTTATGTGTAGAGAATATATTTCAGGGTATTGCACTAATAACATAGCATTTTACATGGAAAACATTGCAGATAGCACATCCAGGGACAGCTCAAAGTCTTTGATTGTCAGGTTATACCATATTCAGCATCACACTGTTGCCAACCACCAGTTGATTTATCTCTGTTTACACACTTTAGCAGCCTCAGGCCACTCTGCATTTTGCACATGAGAGCAAAGATCCTGTTGCAGAAGCTGGAGCTGTGCTGCCACAAGATAAGAACCAGCAGCCATGCAGGGAAGGCAGGAATTCAACCAGCCCCAGTGAGATTCCAGCTGCACAGCCTCAGATCATCCCCTGCAAACAGGCAGGTGCAAAACTCGGAGAGAGTACGTAGAATTTGCACCAACAGAAACTGCATCTAAGTACATCGTGCTTGCTTATTTTTGTTTTGTTGCTAGGGAGCATGGTAGATGCTGGAATTAGGGCTTGTGTGTTCTTGTGCAGCAGCACAGTGAACTTCCTGCAGGTTGACACTGAGGCTTAAGTGCACATCTGTGGGATTGGGGCAGGGGAGCTGGCAAGGTGCAGGGTTGGAAGCCAATAATGATGCACAAATGGAAAGAAATGGCACAGAGGGTGCACTCCCAGTGAGCTCCCCTGAACCCAGCAGCCATCAGACGTTGTGCAGGATGCTTCCTGTGTGTAGGAGCATGCTAGAGTTTTCTTTTGCAATCTTGTTGGTGTCTCCTTATATAAGGAGAAAAAATGTGGGACACCAATGTGCAAAGTGCTCTGGATACCAAAAAAAGAAATAATGTGTAAAGTCACATATAGCACTCATCACTTGCCTTCTCTGAATTTAGCTTTTATTCCTTGCTTCATGCTTTAATATCTTCCTCTTCTTGGAGAATAGAAAATCCCATCTAATGAAAAAAAAATCTAATAAAAATTACCCCTTTTATTTTTTAGTCATCTGCACGAAGCAAATTTCAGTTTCCAAATAAAAGATGATTACTAAATATCAGATTATGTTTATAATTGCACTCCTAGATTTCTACAGAGGGGCTACAGGCCTCTGGTTCTAGGGATCAACCCCTTATTCTTCTGAAGCCTTACATGATGCCCAGCTGTATCAGAGAGACATAAAGAGGTGTAATATCCTCCTGGAATAAACACATTATGAGTCAAAGTGTTCCCTGCTGGGCATAAACACATTGCAATGGATCTGGGCCAGCCAGCATCAGCAGTGGTTCTGATGTACCACTGTGGTTTCCCTGCAAGCTGGACATGTGCTGCAGTCCCAGAGCTGGACAGCCTGCTGTCCCAACCCAGCACAGTGGAGTCAGGACTTGGAGCTGAAAGGGAAGATTTAAACCACACAAGGAATCACCTGCATTACAGATACACACCATCTCCATCTCCTCTTTGCAGCTCTCAGCCACACACAATGCCTGCAAGGGGGAGGACAAACAGCTGAGGAGGCAGAAGAACTAGAAAAGAGATGAGGCAACCTTGCCTGAAACAAATTATTCTTAATCTTTCAGGTACAATACATCAGCCTTAGCAGAACCAGGGCTAGCTCCCAGCCTCCTCCAGCACTCTCCAGGCATGAGATTCTAGAAGGAAAGACCTGCACTGTACCTATACCAGGCAGAGGAAGGCAGCAACATAGACTTGCTGCTATTCCCCCATGCAGGATCCAGCCCCTGCCCCAGAACTCAAGAACACACCAGTTGTATCCCTTCTGACTCGGGTCACCTTTCCACCAACGCAGCTGCAAAGGTAACCCCTGGTTTGGTAGACATCCAGCCCAGCTTGGTAACAGCAGGCTGCCTCTCCAGGCTGCCACTAGATTTTATTTTGCTGAAGCAAGAGCACAGTCTGGAGGAATAGTTGATCTTCTCCTTGTGCTCTGTGTTTGGGGAATGGGTAATTGGTTTTATAGCTTTTTATGAAGGCTCATTTATAATGGCAGCCAGCTGCTCTAGCAGCCACTACATCCTCTTGTGCCCCCACTATACACTGACAGATTTTACTCTTGACCCTGACTCAGTCTGTGCTCATCAGGCACCGCATTGTCAAGACTCCCGCAAGTGCTGTTTTCACAAAATCCTGTGTAGCATGTGACACCCTGAAGGAAGCAGTGCACTGGCTGTGTGTCCATAAACCCACACCTGGGTTACTGTAGCACATTCTTCACAGCTACAGAACTGCAGCCTCTGAACTTCTTGGTTTATAAACAGTGATTTAAGCATCACCCCTTTGCAACGTGCTGACCTCCCACACACAGCTGCTCCTCCAGCTCCCTCCCACCTCACACCTTCCTTGCTCAAACTGAACGTAGCACAGAACCAGGCAGCCACGCAGAACTATGCTGTGCCCTTAGGTGCTTGGTATCACAGCAGTCAAACTCAGGTCACTCAGAGCTCCTAAGATTTACCTCCAGGCTGCATCTCCTCCCTCTGGTTGCCTTCCTTGCTCTCTGAACACAAGGCACTCTTTCTCCCAGACAGGTTCATGCAGATGCAGAGATAAGAGTGGTTGCCTGTTTGTTTTTCCTGGAGGAGAATGTTAGGAAAAGCTCCAGCTATTAATTTGATGAAGGAGGTGCTAGAAATTACAGCAAATGGCAACATCAATCCATGTAAAAGCTCTGCAGCGTTTTCATTCTGAACTCACACAACCACGCAATGCAGAGCATGTGCATTTCTCATAGCCTCTCCCCTGGCTCCTCTGTTATCCTCTATGCCAGTGGCACCTGTTTCCCACATCACTGTTAGAGCTTTCTCACATTTTACATTACTCTCCAGAGAAGGACATGCACACCCCCAAGCTTTAATACAATGTCTGTTAGTCTGAGTAATGAGTACCAGACACCTGCTTGTAAAAAGGACCAAACTATCTGATGAAGGACACAACCGTATACAAATCTGAGAATATACAGTTATTATCCTAATAATAAAAGGAATCCCTACAAAGAAAGATCTTTGCTTTCAAAGTTTTGTTTTACTGCAGCAGAAACATGCAGTTCTCCCTGTTTTCTCTTTGGGAAGGATACATTCTTTTTGCTCAAATTGGTTCTTATGAAATCAGAAGTCCTATTCCAAAGACAAGGTAATGGCTTCAAGCTCAAAATATTCTGTAAAGTAGTGGAAATGTCTTAAAATGGGGAGGGGAAGGAGGGGGGGGGGGG